>VMBQ01005252.1:6435-70642 GCA_007657795.1 Dreissena rostriformis
GGGGGGGGGGGGGGGGGGGGGGGGGGGGGGGGGGGGGGGGGGGGGGGGGGGGGGGGGGGGGGGGGGGGGGGGGGGGGGGGGGGGGGGGGGAGACACATTTTGCAATTAGGAATATGGCCGAATAAGCGCTATAAAATCGTCTAAAAATGCTCTGTTGTGATTTTTGTGTTGCTTATTACTCATTATGTATTACTAATAGGGTGATGAAACAACAAACTTTACAAGTAAAACTTTTGAAATTTTATTTTTGTGAAAGCTTTTTTTTTTTTTTAACTCAATGTCCATGTAAATGTGATATCTTTTGAGAAAACTTTGAAGTCTATGTTAGAACAGAAAAGTCATGGTGAAATGTAAATTTGAGGTAATGTCGTAAATCCTTTAGAATAGAATCAACAATGTATGTTGTATTTAGCTTTTTTTTCTTTTCTTCAAGCGTATATAAGGATCCAAGCTAAGATTTAGTAAGAAATATTGATTCAAAAAGATCCAAAACTGAAGTTGTTGCAACCCAATAAGGTAGGAATTTTGGCTGCAACCAGTTTTGGCAGATTTATGGCTATTTGAGTTTTTGTCCACTGTAGAATGTATAGTTAATTGGATTGGGGCATCAGTGTCTGTAACACATTTCTAGTTAGATTGTTTTTCGTATCCCTGGAATGTCCATGCTTATTGTTGTCATTCCGATATTTTGGTGGTTTGTTGCCTTAACTTCCCTCCAGATGCTGCCATTGTTGTTGGGATCATCCTCATGACTGAGGCCCACACCATGAAAGGAGACGCAGGGAAAAAGAGAGGTACGTACATGTTAATGGTAGGGAAGGTTTACGTTTGAATTGCTGATGCATTTGCTGTTCTTGCTACATTATATTGCTTCTTCTTGAACATTTTCATGAACAATTATATTGTCTTGTTCGTATACCAGTATATTAAATATGATATTGATATTTTATTTTTGCATTATACAATCTGTCATATGTATCACATTTGTTATTAAACTTATTTTATAATCCTATTTATGATTTTTGCTGTTGAACAAATATTTGGATGAAACATTGTTCTCAAAATAAGCTTGTCATTTATTTTTTCAATGCTAATTGGAAAGATTATGTTTTCTATAGTCATTTAATGATATGTGTTGCATGTTTTGCAGTGATTGCGCTGGTGGGACTGGGGTGTGTGGCCATATTCTTCAGTCTACTACTGTCCATCTTTAGATCGAAATATCATGGATATCCGTACAGGTGAGAGCTTGTCTGTCAGTTTAATTTGACCCATGTTATGCGAAAATGGGTCTTATGCCATATTTAGCCCGCGTAACTCCAGACCATCATGCGTATNTCAATACAACATTATATTCTTTATTTAATGGTAGATATGTGTGTATTTCTATGTGATATTTCAAATCGCATTTCACAAATCTTAGTTGTCAATGTTGTTACAATTTTTATACGCCACCTTTGTGGTGAAATCAGGATTGGAATGTCAAGTAAATAGGTTTGAATCAAGGTTTTCATACCCTTTCAAATTTGATAATGTAAGCACATGAAAACAAAAACATGTTCTTGTTTGTCAATGCTTCATATGACATGTTGTACGTATTCTTAGTTGTCAACATTAGTGTTCATTCTCTCTTCAAGTGTGTTGTCCAATGGACCATTTTGCTGTTTTCATGTATTATACTTCTGTTATAATTTGATATAAGCATCGGAAGACCATCCTATATTTCCTGTAACTGATATGACTGCAAAGCTTGAATAATGCATGTTTTGACATTTTGTTAGCAGCTTCACATATAAATTTAACTGCGTAGTGCGAAAATTGGCCTTAGAACATATCTGAACAGCGTAGCTCCAGATCTGCCTCTGCATTCGATGATAAGGAGTCAAAATGTGGGCTAATTTGACAAATAAACTTTGCATGGCTTTATAGAAGACATGGTGGCCACTTACCAGACTGCACTACGGGGCAAGTCTTGTCTTGAGCTACGCTGGCTGGATATGGCTGAATACCAATTAATGCCCGACACGGGTCAATAGATCTTTACCTAACATGGGTAATGACCTTATGAAAAAGTCTCCAGACTTGAAAAATATAATTCCATTTTTCTTTTTAAAATGATTGTGTTATAATGTCCTTGAACGTTTCAAGGCATTACTTTATGGAAGAACTTTAATGACGCGCACAATAATGTTATTCATACAAACTTTGATTGATGAAACAAACAATATTTTGTTATTGCCCTAGACTTGTGTTTGAATTCACGTTGTAAAAAAATATGACAGATATGATTGTGAAAACTATTGACCCATTTGTGTTTATCTTAAGATCAAACTAATTACAATGACTTCCCGAGACGAAAATAACTTCCTGATTGTGTGATAGCAATTGACAACAACAGATGACTTGGGGCACGTCCGTTTTGTGTAAATAATCAACACCAACCTGATTTATGGACAACAGTGTTAAATACATTCCTCATATGTCATTTATCAAATGTTTATGTACCGGTATTTTGTGTTATCTTCAATTATATCACGAAATGCAAATAAAGCGATTTAATGTTTTTCTGCTGTTGAGGACTCGTTATTTTTATGAGGTATACCGATTGTACGATGATGTGCAAACTGTGCAAGTTAAAAATAAATGAAAGCATATGCCGGTACATGTGTAACAAATCTGCCACAAGCATCACGCAAGATGACCAATACACACATATAAATATATATATATTTATTGGGTTGCATATTCTGACCGTTCGTCACAAAATCCATGGTTTTGTGGAAAAATAACTTGCTTAATTTTGCTTAAATTGAAATCTGAATAAAATTTAATTAAATCTACAAAGAATACAGTCAAGTTACCATTACCAGATTATAACCCATAGCGGATCACTTTGATGTTCAAGACTGCGTATCGCGATAAATAGTTGACATTTTTAGATGATATTTTGCACACAGCATCTTCAAGGCCTGTTCTTTAAAGCGCATTGATTGAATCGTAATCGAAGATACTCGTTGTAAAACATTTCGCTATGTTTTGCTGACATGTATATACGACTTTGTTGACTTCCGTCTCGTTTCCAAATCGAGGTTGAACATTTTCCGCTGCCACATGCTATAACTCTGTTGGAAAGTAAGAAGTTTACGCATTAATTTCAAGGCCATTTAGTAGTCTTTCTGTCAGCAAAAGTCCATTTCAGTTTTGATTCGTATTTAAGATTTTGCAACACCTTAAATGAAATGAAGAATGGGCAATAACGGATCAAGCGTGATAATATGCGTATTGATAATATATTAAAATATATGCAAATCTTGTTGATTCTGACAATAACTGATCTCAATATTAATGTTTTATTTATGTTCCATGTTCAATATCGATGATTATATATGATTCAATCAATTTACACGGTTTATAAGATGCCCATATCGTTTCGATCTATTTAGGACTGTCAACAGATAATTCACACAAGAACACCATGCGTAAAGTGTAGATACAAGATCACATATAGAAAACAATTAATAACCAAAAATTGAATATAAATTATAACTGGCAATGTAACTTGTCCATTGTTAACAACACAGATCATGCTTCGACGGTTCAAATAGCGTGTTAGATGCCCCCTGAGTGATTTTGATCACGTGATCCGTTATGGCTACAACTGATCCGTTAATGCATGAATTCTGCGGCGCAAAAAAGGTATCACAAAAACATTTTGCATGCGTTTAAAAATAAGACTATGTGCTGAAACAGTAAGCAAAGGTAATATTTAATCAAACTGGTGTAAAAGAAGTCTCAACACATTTATTGATTTTCACCAGAACAACTTAATTACTCTACTGATGGTAACTTGACTGTACAGTGATGCTCTACATTAGCTTTCCAGTCTCAAACTGACCACGCCCTNTCAGCAGCAACTTCCCTGTATCTTGCAACTAGGCTTTCAACGCCATCGGCGCTGTCGTTCCCCTTTCCTTGTACAGAGGGGCCTGTCAGTTTGGAAAGTGTTTTGCCATGTCTGAATGCACCTGCACAGCTACTTATATCGATTAGATAATAATCATCGGGCAAACAAAATCAGTAAGAATCTTGTGTGAGAAATCAAGTGATTGGTGACAGCTTAATCTCTGCATTTTCTCTTACCACACCAAGACCAATCTGAATCATGTCATCAAGGCTGAAATCTCATCAATATCTCCCAACGTGATACTGGCGATTGTCCTGATACTCCAGGGGAACATATCTAGGTCAAGAGCAGTATGAATTGCTTCAAAAATTGGAATCCACTGTTCACACGTCTGTTTGACAATTTCGAGAGCTATCGTTTTCCAAAATAACATCCGTATTACTGGGGACCTGTCAGACCCTTATAGACCCTTTACAGTGCAACCTGTGAAGATTTGTCAACAGGAGATGGGTTTCTTAATTCAAAATGATAAATTGAATTCTTAAAATATTTGAATTTGTTACCCAATTTGTGTGTGGGGAATGTGAAAATGAAGGTCAACATTTGCATTAGCCCAATGTTTGTTTAAGGTCAATAATTAAACAATACGCATAATGTCCTTAGTGAGTTATTTATTTTTCAAGACAAGCGTATTATGCACTGTACCGGTATTCTGCCAGAGGTCATATTATTGTATGCACTGTACCGGTATTCTGCCAGAGGTCATATTATTGTATGCACTGTACCTGTATTCTGCCAGAGGTCATATTATTGTATGCACTGTACCGGTATTCTGCCAGAGGTCATATAATTGTATGCACTGTACCGGTATTCTGCCAGAGGTCATATTATTGTATGACAAACTGTTTATTGTGTGGCTGAATTGTGGATGAAAGAACACATTTAGATTGTCAAGTGAATAATGAGTTATACATTAAACATTAACAATTTTCTTCTTAGCTACATGTATTTCTAAAAGTGGGTAATCTTACATGTGTACTAAAGAAAAGAACTTAGTTTTTTCAAGTATTTAAATGGCTTTACATTATGCAATTTTTATTTATTTTGTAAAATCCAGCCAAAACCAATTTGAACAAACATACACATGTTATATTTACAAACAAATACTAGTTAACAATTTGGCCATAACTAATTGTCATGGCCTGTTATTTTAAATGATACTCCCAAATTATCATTAATCAAAGTGGTTCACAGTGACAAAGTAATGAATTCTCTCATGAAATGCTGTTAAATTTATCATTAGCCATTAGTGGCAGATTGTTAAATAGACCTCTAAGCTGTGCGGTTGCATATCTTACCACAAGTCCATTGGAAAGTCAATCAGATTACTTACAGTCCAATCAGCATACTAGACCATGCGCGCTTGAAACTCTTAGGTGGTAAATCTTACATTGATTTTGTACAATTAAATGATTTCTGTTATCAGAAATTTGTCAAAATCGCAGCCAAAAGGCCTGTCTCGATTAACTTAGTGTGATAACTTATGCCAAATCTGTCTAATTTTGTGGCCGTGTCACCAACGTTGTGAATGGCCTCCCTGATCTTATAATGATTTTATTTCAACCTTTTCCGACCTCTTGATAAATATTTATTGCCATATTTTGCTGTGGTATATTGCTTCAAGAGGCCATTGTTGTCAAGTTTTTCCTATCAAGTTGAAGTGTTTTAAGTGCCCATTAGATATAGAAGGTCTGTGCCATTGGTCTATATTGTAAAAATTGGTTAAAAAAGTGAAAATAACAGGCAGGGGTTTTTCACCATATATAAAAGACGCCAATTAAAGGTCCTTCTAAATGAAAAGTTTCTTTAAAATCATTCAGTTTTCCCCTTAATCAAAGCTCATCAGCCTTTTCATTTCCTTAATCAGCTATTTAATCGATATTTCTTCCCTAAATCAATTGGCTAGGGCCTCTTCCCAATGAGAAGATAAAAAAGCCATGACTGGCCTTACATGTAGCTTGAACAGTCGATGCCTGACCAACATTTGCTGTTGTTTAACCTTTTAATTTTCTTAATAAACTGAGATTATAAATACAAGTACTGTTCTTTGCAGAGAATAATTTAATGGAACCTTTAAGTTTTTGATTCAGCAAATATATTTTTGGGGGATGTAATCATCATAGAAGTAATTTCTGTATTGAGTCTATATGAGTCTATTTAGGACATTATTATTATACCCCCATTACCATAGGTAATGGGGGCTATATAGGAGTCANTGGGGGTATACGTCACGTCAGTGACAAAGCTCTAGTTAATTTTATATCATGAAGGATGATTCACCGTCATTGTAATTTCAGGGGTATTGAGTGTGCACAAAATGGAGCATGTATTTTATTGCTACACTATTAAACATTTCACCATTTACCACTCAAACATTCATTCATTTATGGTACCGGTAGGTTATCCATTACTGTGAACTTTAATTTATTTTTAAATGGCCCACCCATTTTGTTTGATAGCGACAAACTAGCAGAAATAGATTAATTGTGATTTTGTGATTTAAGGATTTTTAATACACATTTAAGTGGTAATAATAATAAATGTTGTTTACATTTTACTTAATAGCTTTATTTTTCAAAGTTTGACATTTTTGGAGAACTATGCAGAAAAATGTATATGAACACAAAATGAACAAATTGACAAATGATATTTTAACCAGCTTTTGTAAGAAACATACAAGCTCATGTTCACTTTCATGTTCTATTTGAGCCTCACTTTGGGAAAACAGGGCTTAACGCATGTGTGTAAAGTGTAGTCCCAGATCAGCCTGTGCAATCCGCACAGGCAAATCTAAGACAACACTTTCCGCCTAGACTGGATATTTGACAGAAGAGACTTCCTTTAAATAAACAATTCCATAAAAGTGGATAGTGTTGTCCCTGATTTGCCTGTGTGGACTCCTGATTTACCTGTGTGGACTGCACAGGCTAATCTGAGACAACACTTTACGCACATGAATCCAACCTGATTTTTGTAGAGCGCTCATTTCATTTATCTTCATGGCAGCTTTCTATTGTACTTAATTGCATGGTGATGCTGATCATATACATTAAGTTTTTCAAAATACAAAATTTAGTCTTAAGTTGTTATCCCCACACTTTTTGAAAAAAAGGTGGGGATATTGTGGTTATCTCAGCCGTCCGTCTGTCCGTCCGTCCGTCCTGGCCAATATCTCCTCCTTCACTATTAGCACNTACAGCTGTCCGGAGCCATATCTTGCAAGTGCTTTGGCAAGTTAAGTCATGTTCTTCAATGTATTAATTAATGCTTTTATAATGTTATTAAATGGTAGGTAATAATGGCAGATGTGTTGGTTAGAAGTTTTTATTTTTTTAATTTAATTTGTCTTTATACAAATGTTCACAATTCTTTTTAAAATGTTCCTACAGTATAACTATTGTTTGAGTCAATACAATCATTTATTACCAAGTATTTCATCATTTGCTTGAATGGACATAATAACAAATGAAGCAATTTTCAATTGATTTGGTAGTAATAAGTATCACTAGAAGCATAATAAAAACATGAACATACTTGATTACTAGTGAGCACTGTCAACCAACAATTTAATGTTGTAGATATTCAGGCATTTACTTAATCAAGTTCTTACTCCGTCCTTTGCTTTCAAATACTGTTATACATGTATTGTGAGCACTTTTATACCCCTGCAGGGAAAGGATATATTGTTCAGGCAGTCAGTCAGTCTCATGGTTTGTCTGTTTTATCACATAATTTTTATGTCCCCCACTCATTGTGGGATTTTGAAATCAATTGGCACATTTGTTAACCATTATTGGACGGTGTGTTGCGCGATAAAATTACGTCGATATCTCCAAGGTCAAGGTCACACTTTGAGTTCAGAGGTCAAAAATGGCCATAAATAAGCTTGTCTGGGCAATAACTATGTCATTCATTGTGAGATTTTAATATTACTCTCCACATTAATTTTGTTCACAGGCATTGGATGGCGTATCATGCCAAAGAATTCAAGATTTCAAAGGTCAAAATGGCCATAAATGATAATGGCATAATAATTCTTAAAAATTGCGATAAATAAGCTTCTCTTGTTTTGTGAGACAGCATGCAAAATATTCTGTGTCAATGCAGCATGTGGGGGTATACGTCACGTCAGTGACAAAGCTCTAGTTTGTAAATGACATCATTTTAATTTATGTATGGTTGTCAGCATCATACTTTGTTTATACTTTGCCAAGGAAGACCCTCAATAATGTTGTAGAACTTTAGGACTAACCCTTTTTCCATTATGTATGTATGGGCCAAATGTATACATTTGTAACAACTGCATGATGTGCGTTTGGAAATAAAATAACGTGCAAAGTATTGCGTTAACAAATTCACAGAAAATGAGATTGTTGTGTTGTTGTATTTCAGGAAGATGTTTGGTGGTTGGAGGCTTCTCTGCTAAGTCCCAAATCTGAAGTCATGTTGTCTCCTGAGCCTGCCAGGAAGAGAAAGACAAGAAAAGGGAAGACCATTTGACTTTGTTTGCATGTCAATAAATGGGGTTTTATTGCAAAGTTAAAAGGCAAAAAAAATATTAACATATTTCCTGTTACTGTAATATAATTCTTTCAAAGTATAACAAATATTTCATTTTAGTTTTATAAAACTTTAAACATTTTTCAAAAGTACGAAAATCTGTGAACAAGTTCCTGAAACCCCAATCTGACAGTCTAATATGCCATGCTATGTTGTGTGTTACAGGTGAGATAGAGGGTGAGAGGACAGGTCCCCAGGTGGCCAATGTAGAGGACATCACCCTGAGAGAGGCCCCCACCCTGTCCTGCATGGATATGGACAACATCATGTCACCCCATAGACAGGTATACCATTGGCGGGATGGCTCAGTTGGTAGAGCGATATGGACAACATCATGTCACCCCATAGACAGGTATACCATTGGCGGGATAGCTCAGTTGGTAGAGCGATATGGACAACATGTCACCNCATTTTTGTCCCTGATGAGCCTGTATGGACTACACAGGCTAATCTGCGATGATACTTTACGCACATGCATTAAGCCCAGTTTCCTGAAAATGTGGCTTAAATAGAGAATTATTCCCACACAATGCTTTGTCAGCTATGTTGAAGGGTATAAAGTAACTTAGGAGTATGTGGGTGAATGGGGATTGGGGATGAAAAGTTAATTGCACATTTACACTTTGTGGTGATGAAATATTTGAAGTTTCAAAAATTAACTCACATAGGAAATGTTATAGTTAAGTAGTTTGCTCAACAAACTAAGAAAATGTTATGCTTCTGCCATTAAAATGGCTCAGTTCAAGGGCAAATTATTCAGGAATGTGTGGATCATTAAGCATGAAATCAGTGTCCAGCACATACACACTTCATAGTGTTGAACATATTTCAAGTTTCAATTTTATCGCTTTAGAAAATGTAGAAGTAGTGTGCAAATTTATGATTTTAATTGTACAAACAAACGGACCAACAGAGTGAAACCTATATACCCCCCCTCCCCCCCACTCCCTGAATAGATTGAAATATAAATTATGGAAGGGGTTTTCTCAACACCGTGCTATCAATTGGTATGAATGGCAACGACTGATTGGGTGATTAAAATAGGTATTTAATATTCACATACATGTATTATCTGTTTTACAATTGCACATGTTTCACAAGATAAAGGTCCTGTATCTGTAAAAACAATTATTTCAAACCTAAAATGTAGCCCTATCGACTTAAGAACACACTAAGAGAGAATGCCAACTTCAGCTGACATAATAAAATAATGCTGAAGTTTATTACAGGTACACTACCTTCAAAACATGCCACCAGTGAGTGGTATATTCTTCATTATTCTTGTTTTATCTATCTGAGTATGGCTCTGGAAACAACTGGTCTCAATGCGTTAACTGGATTTGTGCTAAAAGAAGACCGCAAGCTGAACAGGCTAATCAAGGACGACACTTTCCATCTTTACTAAACTTTTGTTTGAAGAGACTTTCTTTAAACAAATAATTCTATAACAGCAGAAAATGTTGTCCCTGATTTGCCTGTGCAGACTTACACATATCCATTAAGCCCTGTTTCCCAAAACAAGATTAATATAAACTATGGACTATCTTACTGGTAGGCGTGGTCTCTGCTGAGGACTGGTTGTCATGGTGACCTCTGGGGCAGGGGGCTGGGAGGGTTTCCTTCCCCGGCCGGGCCTGGGGCGTACCTCCGGCTGCACTTGCAGAGTGATCTCAAGTTCTTCCCTTATTGGTACAATGGGGCTGAGGATGCTACATAGAAGAATAATACAGTGTTACAATGGGGCTGAGGATGCTACATAGAAAAACAATACAGTGTTTTTCTGTCATTTGAGCCTCGTTCAAGGAAAACTGGGCTTAATGCATCTGCGTAAAGTGTCGTCCGGTATTAGCCTGTCCATTTAATGCACAGACTAATATGGGACAAGACTTTACGCACATGCATCAAGCAGTTTCCCAGAACGAGGCTCAGTTATGAATTGGGCCTGGACCTTTTGAATTACGAAAAATTTAGTGCCATAAAACCATATTCTGTGAAAGTAGCATTTCAATCCCAGAGATGAAAAACTTTCTTTAAAGCAACTTATTTTACAGGGCTACAAGCTGACAATATCAGGTCACCCTTACATATTTCATAGTTACCCTAAAATATAGCTGACATAATTTTTGTTTAGAATAAATCTCAACGTTGAAATGCTAGCTTAAATAATTCTCACTCAGAATTAATCAAGAGAATGGTAGGTGGCAATTTATATTGACTTGGACTACCTTAAAATTCAACTATTTCACTGTCACCCTTATAAATACATGATTTCTCTCAAAAGAAATTGCACATATCAAGCGGTTTTGATATTTTGTGAGGACAAAAGGGGTGTCAATGTAATTATTAATCTCAGGAGCACACACATTAACTGTTTACTCATACAATGAATTTGAACTTTGCCCTGGGAAAACGGGGCTTAATGCATGTGCATTAAGTGTTGTTCCAGATTAGACTGTGCAGTCTGCACAGGCTAATCAGGGACAATACTTTCTGCCTTACCTGAATTTTTGCTAAGAGACTTCCTTTAAACAAAAATACCATAAAAGCAAAGTGTCGTCCCTGATTAGCCTGTGCTGAGAACACAGTCGTTAAAAGTAGTAAAATCGACAATTTGATCGGGTGAGTGGAATTTTATACTCCTGAATATTTGTTTAAATAACACTTTTTTTAAATGTAATTTCAACCTAATAAAAATATTAACACCATGATTTTTAAGGAGAATAAAAAGATTTCAGCAGACACAAAGTTATATGACACATTAATTATCTATTTAAACGTATACAAGTCTGTCAATGGCATATCAAAATCATGAGCCTTTGAGAGCTTAGGCAAAACAAGAGTCATGATGGCACTGAAGCACTCACATGCGTTCAAGATACACATATGTGGCGTGTTCTGAGAAAACTGGGCAAAATGCTTGTGCGTAAAGTGTCATCCCAGATAAGCCTGTGCAGTCCGCACAGGCTAATCCGGGACGACACTTTCCGCCTAAACTAGATTTTTGCTAAGAAGAGACATCATGTAAACGAAAAATTCCATAAAAGCGGAAATTGTCGTCCCTGATTAGCCTGTGCGGACTGCACAGGCTAATCTGGGGTGACAATTTACGCACAAGCATTTTGCCCAGTTTTCTCAGAACACGCCACATATATTTGAGGGACCTGCGGATTTAAATGAGTGCATTTTTATGCCCCCCCTTTAAAAAAAGGGGGGGGGGGGGGTATTGTTTTTTAGTTCGCCTTATGTGCTCATTGTGAGCTGTTGTGGTCATTCTTTGTCCCGCATAGAGTGTATGAAACTGAACCACTGTAGAGGCTGCATTTATTATCTAATCTTGAAGAAACTTGGTCCGAATGTGTATCTTGACAATATTTAAACTTGGTCACATTTATCTATCTTGGTAAAACTTGGTCAGAATTGTAATCTTTACTATATCTAGATTAAGTTCAACTCAAACTTGATGAAACTTGGTCAGAATGTATATCTTACAAATATCTAGGCTGTGTTCTAATCTGGTTCATGTGCATCCAAAAACTAAGTCTGTAGGTAAAATCAAAGAAAAACATTAATACCACTGTAAAGGAAAAATGTATGACTCAATCTCTTGATGAAACTTGGGCAGAATGTTTAACTTGACAATATCAAGGTCATATCTCCAGTTCAAGTCTTTGACGATATGTGGCGTGTTCTGACAAAACTGGGCAAAATGCTTGTGCGTAAATTGTCATCCCAGATTAGCCTGTGAAGTCCGCACAGGCTAATCAGGGACGACAATTTCCGCTTTTATGGAATTTTTCGTTTACATGATGTCTCTTCTTAGCAAAAATCTAGTTTAGGCGGAAAGTGTCGTCCCGGATTAGCCTGTGCGGACTGCACAGGCTTATCTGGGATGACACTTTACGCACAAGCATTTTGCCCAGTTTTCTCAGAACACGCCACATATGTGTATCTTGAACGCATGTGAGTGCTTCAGTGCCATCATGACTCTTGTTTTGCCTAAGCTCTCAAAGGCTCATGATTTTGATATGCCATTGACAGACTTGTATACGTTTAAATAGATAATTAATGTGTCATATAACTTTGTGTCTGCTGAAATCTTTTTATTCTCCTTAAAAATCATGGTGTTAATATTTTTATTAGGTTGAAATTACATTTAAAAAAAGTGTTATTTAAACAAATATTCAGGAGTATAAAATTCCACTCACCCGATCAAATTGTCGATTTTACTACTTTTAACGACTGTGTTCTCAGCACAGGCTAATCAGGGACGACACTTTGCTTTTATGGTATTTTTGTTTAAAGGAAGTCTCTTAGCAAAAATTCAGGTAAGGCAGAAAGTATTGTCCCTGATTAGCCTGTGCAGACTGCACAGTCTAATCTGGAACAACACTTAATGCACATGCATTAAGCCCCGTTTTCCCAGGGCAAAGTTCAAATTCATTGTATGAGTAAACAGTTAATGTGTGTGCTCCTGAGATTAATAATTACATTGACACCCCTTTTGTCCTCACAAAATATCAAAACCGCTTGATATGTGCAATTTCTTTTGAGAGAAATCATGTATTTATAAGGGTGACAGTGAAATAGTTGAATTTTAAGGTAGTCCAAGTCAATATAAATTGCCACCTACCATTCTCTTGATTAATTCTGAGTGAGAATTATTTAAGCTAGCATTTCAACGTTGAGATTTATTCTAAACAAAAATTATGTCAGCTATATTTTAGGGTAACTATGAAATATGTAAGGGTGACCTGATATTGTCAGCTTGTAGCCCTGTAAAATAAGTTGCTTTAAAGAAAGTTTTTCATCTCTGGGATTGAAATGCTACTTTCACAGAATATGGTTTTATGGCACTAAATTTTTCGTAATTCAAAAGGTCCAGGCCCAATTCATAACTGAGCCTCGTTCTGGGAAACTGCTTGATGCATGTGCGTAAAGTCTTGTCCCATATTAGTCTGTGCATTAAATGGACAGGCTAATACCGGACGACACTTTACGCAGATGCATTAAGCCCAGTTTTCCTTGAACGAGGCTCAAATGACAGAAAAACACTGTATTGTTCTTCTATGTAGCATCCTCAGCCCCATTGTAACACTGTATTATTCTTCTATGTAGCATCCTCAGCCCCATTGTACCAATAAGGGAAGAACTTGAGATCACTCTGCAAGTGCAGCCGGAGGTACGCCCCAGGCCCGGCCGGGGAAGGAAACCCTCCCAGCCCCCTGCCCCAGAGGTCACCATGACAACCAGTCCTCAGCAGAGACCACGCCTACCAGTAAGATAGTCCATAGTTTATATTAATCTTGTTTTGGGAAACAGGGCTTAATGGATATGTGTAAGTCTGCACAGGCAAATCAGGGACAACATTTTCTGCTGTTATAGAATTATTTGTTTAAAGAAAGTCTCTTCAAACAAAAGTTTAGTAAAGATGGAAAGTGTCGTCCTTGATTAGCCTGTTCAGCTTGCGGTCTTCTTTTAGCACAAATCCAGTTAACGCATTGAGACCAGTTGTTTCCAGAGCCATACTCAGATAGATAAAACAAGAATAATGAAGAATATACCACTCACTGGTGGCATGTTTTGAAGGTAGTGTACCTGTAATAAACTTCAGCATTATTTTATTATGTCAGCTGAAGTTGGCATTCTCTCTTAGTGTGTTTTTAAGTCGATAGGGCTACATTTTAGGTTTGAAATAATTGTTTTTACAGATACAGGACCTTTATCTTGTGAAACATGTGCAATTGTAAAACAGATAATACATGTATGTGAATATTAAATACCTATTTTAATCACCCAATCAGTCGTTGCCATTCATACCAATTGATAGCACGGTGTTGAGAAAACCCCTTCCATAATTTATATTTCAATCTATTCAGGGAGTGGGGGGGAGGGGGGGTATATAGGTTTCACTCTGTTGGTCCGTTTGTTTGTACAATTAAAATCATAAATTTGCACACTACTTCTACATTTTCTAAAGCGATAAAATTGAAACTTGAAATATGTTCAACACTATGAAGTGTGTATGTGCTGGACACTGATTTCATGCTTAATGATCCACACATTCCTGAATAATTTGCCCTTGAACTGAGCCATTTTAATGGCAGAAGCATAACATTTTCTTAGTTTGTTGAGCAAACTACTTAACTATAACATTTCCTATGTGAGTTAATTTTTGAAACTTCAAATATTTCATCACCACAAAGTGTAAATGTGCAATTAACTTTTCATCCCCAATCCCCATTCACCCACATACTCCTAAGTTACTTTATACCCTTCAACATAGCTGACAAAGCATTGTGTGGGAATAATTCTCTATTTAAGCCACATTTTCAGGAAACTGGGCTTAATGCATGTGCGTAAAGTATCATCGCAGATTAGCCTGTGTAGTCCATACAGGCTCATCAGGGACAAAAATGTCCGCTTTTATTGAATATTTTGTTTAAAGCATGTCTTTTCTAAATGAAAATCCTGGCTAGGGGAAAAGTGTTGTTCCACATTTGCCTAATCTCAGATGACACTATACGCACATGGATTAAGACCAGTTTCCCCAGAAAGAGACTCATTTGTTTGCATAGCGACACTCTCTGGAGATGGACCTCTCAGTGATAAGACCAGGGGTCGGCCCCAGCCCCAGAAGACGCAGGAGACAGCTTGTGTTTGCCGACAAGGAGATCCAGATCTCCAAGGAAAAGATGAAGGAGTTTCTAAACAGCGGAGCAACAACATGTGAACCTTTTGTAGGATTGTAGTTTAATGAGTTGTTAATTATCTTATCAGGGGTGGCGAAATCTCAAAAAACTATACTTGTCCACGGACAACAATTTTGGAAATTTAACTTGTCTGTTGCTGAACTACACTTGTCCATTAATGTTTATATAAATTATAAATGCATTTATTGTTATACCTACACGTGTACCATTCTAATCAGACCCTACGGTGTACACCTCCACGATAAAATCGTGGCCAGTTTCTTAGAAAACTGATGATGGCAACGGTGTAATCCTCGTGGAAATTGTGCATTTCATGCGTAATATTGTCAAAACATTTTGTCATCACCTTAAGCGTTTGAACAAAGACTCGTTGAATTAATTACACACAAGTGTAAACGTTTTGTTTTATTCTCAAATGAGCATAAGTAAATGTGTAATCCGACAAACACTTCTGAATTTTAATGACAGCCATTTCCATATGCAACGTAACTATCCGGCAATGCTCGAATTTGTATGAAATAACATGAGAAAAAAATGATGCTAGAATTTAGCGAACATTTGGTATTAATAATGCATTTTAAGATTTAAGACGAACGTTCAACATTTAGATACGGAATGAACGAGCAAACCAGTCTGTACACTGCCTATTAAACAGACGGGCCGAATGTTGAAAATGCGGCATGCTCCTGGTCTCGTATAGAATAAGCGAGACCACTGTGCAGGAGAGTGCCCATATTTTAGCTTGATTGCTCCACAAATAGCACTGACAATGTTATCGTGTGTCAACATCCGGTTTTGTAAAACTAAATAAAGGCTTTAATACAATCCATTTTTTTGAATTTCTCAACCCGACTGGTTGTCCACGGACAACTTAATTGAAAAAAATCAGTTGCCAAGACAAGCAAATGTACGACTCGGGCAACTCGGACATTTGATTTCGCCACCCCTGCTTATGGTTTGGTAGTAAATTATATTTTTACCGGTAGATTATGTGTGAACATTTAGAGCTGGTGGTTTTTGAAAGGAAGATCATTTATATTTCTTGTACTGTTAAATTATATTTTCTATTTACTTATTTTAAGCCCACTTATTTAATGGAATTAACATGGGCAAATGCAAACTTAAAGCCCATAAACCTTGGAAATCTTAGAATGCACATAGGTTTAATAATTCTTGTTGAAATGATCACTATCCAAAATCAGGACAAAGTATTTGCAGAATTTAGCCATAACAGGGACTTCCATGTAAGAATTTTTATTTTTTTATATGAGCCTCATTCTGTGAAAAGGGTGTTTAATGCATGTGCGTTAAGTGTCGTCCCAGATTAGCCTGTGCAGTTCGCTTTGGCTAATCAGGGATGACACTTTCCGCTTTTATCTTATTTTTGTTTAAAGGAAGACTGTTCTTGACGAAGATCCAGTTTAGGCGCAAAATGTTATCCCTTATCAGCCTGTGCAGACTGCACTGGCTTATCTAGGACGACACTTTACCCACATGCATTAAACCCCCTTTTTACAGAGCGCGGCTCATATATATTTCTCTCTAAACTGTAACCATGCTTAATGGAACAAACAACAAACTTTTTAAACAACTGGGCCCAAAGGTTTTTTATAAGGGACTATACGGTAATTCATATATGTCGTGTTCTGAGAAAACTGGGCAAAATACTTGTGCGTAAATTGTCATCCCAGATTAGCCTGTGCAGTCCGCACAGGCTATTCAGGGACGACAATTTCCGCTTTTATGAAATTTTTGGTTTAAATGATGTCTCTTCTTAGCGAAAATCCAGTTTAGGCGGAAAGTGTCGTCCCGGACGAGCCTGTGCGGACTGCACAGGCTAATCTGGGATGACACTTTATGCACAAGCATTTTGCCCAGTTTTCTCAGAAAAAGACACATATATTTCCTTGGTTATTGACAGACTGTCAAGGACACC
Source organism: Dreissena rostriformis (assembly GCA_007657795.1). Taxonomy (NCBI): domain Eukaryota; kingdom Metazoa; phylum Mollusca; class Bivalvia; order Myida; family Dreissenidae; genus Dreissena; species Dreissena rostriformis. The sequence goes on from VMBQ01005252.1 coordinate 23,606, forward strand.
ACTGGGATGGAGGCTCATGAACTTCTGATGATGCCAGGAGCCAGAGGTGAGGGGGGGGCGGCATGTTTTAAAAGCTTCATTTCCAACCCTAAAGTAATGATAAGCAGCAAAGCAAATGTCTGCTTAAGCTCTGGTTAAGGTACTCAACATGCAACATCTCCCAGTGTTCTGCCGAGGTATAAAACAAGATGGGACAAATGTCTCACAGGTCATGAAAAGGTGGGGACATTTTCTAAACTTGTGAGACACTGAGCAAAAGCAGCAAAAATGATCAAATAATGAATGTATATCATATGCTTATTTACCTCAACATCTGGTACCAATTCATCAGTGGTCTATAGAAGTTTCTCCAACTTTGTTAATTTCAGTTTTCAAAATATTTCAACAAATAAACTAGTCGAGCAGTAAACTTGGTTCATTTTAATTTTCAAACATTTCAACAAATTAACTAGTAAACTGTAACTTAATGTAACTTTATTTACACACTGGGTTGTTCTAGTTAAGTTTAATTGAAGATCTTTCTTTGCTTTGCAGATCTCCAGAATTTCAAAACCTCTACAAAGTCAAAATCTTTTATTTCACCACTTTCAAGTTTTATTGTCATCAAACTATCAACCCTTTCACCAGACAAGAACTTTAACATATTGCCGACTCAATAAATCAGCCTGTACAGCATCCTTGTGCTCCTTGCTGTCAGCATGTATCACAAGAGTAGTCGTCTTAAAATTTGTGTTTTTCGTTGTGAACACGCTATCTTTTTTGTGTTTTATACATATAGAACATGTCATAAATTTGTTATCGCTATCGTACTCGAGCCAACTATGCTTCTTCAACCACGAGCTTTGGAATTTTCGTTCAACTTTTTTGGATTTAGTCAAATTAGTGTCAGTGTCATTTTTACCGTCCGGCAACGAAACGGGTGGGGAAGTTAAATTACTAGTAGTAGTAGTACTGCACTCATAACTTGTTAAAGCAGCAATCGAAGGATCAACGGCTTTTGCTTGGTTTTTATTTTGCGGGGAAAAATACGTCAACAATGCTCGAGCTTTCTTTTTCTTCGGAGACGAAGCAGACGCTTCCATTTTAACATTGCGAGCGAATACTCTTCAATGGAGAATAACCTCGAGCACCTTGTTAAATTGATTGGCTAAGATTGTAGCGCCGAATATAAATACACCGGAAGTATGATTCGTACACATTATGATTCGGGATATTTTTATTTTCGCTCCCAAGTTTTTTCGCGTTTTTGACGATTCGTTCCCGGACTTTTTGTTTGCGACAAAAATCGCGTCTGGACGTATTTTTTAGCGACATTTGTAAAAAATATGCGAGATTATCGCAATTTCGCGGCCTAAGCAGAACACTGCATCTCCATAACACTGTTTCTGCTAGAGGTATTCAAATGAAACTTCACACATGCATTCAAGGTCATTGTGTGAGGTCACTGATCAAGTTCCATCATTCTGAACTGCAATTTAGCAGAATTATGCCCCTTCAAATGCTTAGCAAATTCTGGTTCACATTTGCGCGCAATTACTCCATATAAAGCAGCCAGTCAAGGGAAGTGGTGAAAGTGGCCGCTTAAGGCAGGTGACCAATTTTTAGATGGTTGATTTTCTTCTTCAATGAAACCACAGGTACTTAAAAATATTTGTTTGGCCCTTATATATATAATAAAAGAAAAGGTATCCAACGATGATTTCACAGGTGTATTTAATAACGCTATGCAACAGCATGAAAGATCGAATAATGCACACAAATGTCGTTGTGGTTGTCAGCAGGAAGCATCAATCTATGTTTAAACACCGTTTATTTGATGAAAATCCACCAAGTATGTCCAAACCAGCTAAAAGTTTCACAAATACGAACCCAAAATCGAAGTGTGTAATTCATGTAGTTGTTGTCACTTTATTGTTAAATTAAATGCACTTTAATTAGATATTCCACAATTATTTGTTATGGGACAGTATGTTTGTATGTTTTTCCACTATATGATATATAGTAACCAGCAGTTGTTTTTTCAACTTCTTTAACTTAAATGCATGGATATCGCTGAAAACCTTTGCAGTTTAATAACCTTAATGTTTAGATGATTCTAAAGAAAGGAATTTCGGCTGAGCCAAGCTTTTGCAGAATTATGGCCTTTTGTCTGTTTTTCAAGTGTTACTTTGAGATATAAAGTAAAAAAAAAATGTGTTTTGTTCTCCTCTTTAACTACTGTTAAAATCTTGCTCGAGCTTTCACGGTTGAATGACCATAATTTGTAGATGATGGTTAAAAGGAATAATGTCTGCGACAAGTTTTTGCTGAATGATTTCCTTTTATCTTTTTGTCTACAGTAGGAAAGACAGCGGATTTGTATGTGTTCAAACATGTGTTGTGGGGGCATCAGTGTCTGTTACACATTTCCAGTTTTAACCAGATTCACATTTCAAGTTTTAACTTGATTCCATCTCTTCTCTATCTAGCTCTTCAGCAGCCCCCATGGCTGACCCTCTGGCAGCGCCGCGCGAGATTCCGCAGGGGGATCCCAGAGAGTGAGCTTGCAGGGGCTGTGACCCTACCCATGGACGTTGACCTTATTCAGGAGGAGCCCATGTTTGTGGCCTACCCCATACCTCAATTGACCCCGGGCAGGGACGGTGACCTATTCCAGGGGGAGCCCATGTTTCTGGCCTATCCGATACCTGAGGTATTGTATACTATCTACATAGGACTGATTGGGAGACTTCAGTTAAAAAAAACAGTTTCCTCCCCAAAAATTTATAGATATTTTAACATTGTTTTTGCAAATTTGGTCTAAATATACACAGGCTAATCAGGGACTACACTTAAGGCACATGCAGTTAGCCAAGTTTTCCAAGAACACATTCTTAATAAGAATACAAGAATCTGAACAACCCAGTTGAACTTTTACCTGTGCAGGGTTTGTGCTAATTTTAATCACTGAAAAGAATAGTGTATTTAAGCTAACATGGGTTACACTGATGGTACCAGTGATGTTGTTTGCTGTTTATGAGTTCTATTCACCAAAAAAAACTTTTTTCACAATTTTATGGACTTAATTCATGATTGGGATTATGGATAACGCATTGCATCTTTATAAATGTATGGTGGCATTAATGATTAAATGACATTTGTTAAGTGCTTGTATGTTAAATATATATAAATACATTTTGATCACCAATTATTTGATTCTATGGTTGCATTGATGATTAAAATAACTTGCTTGTTACATAATGTTTAATGTATTTAAATTCATTTTCATCACCACTTGTAATTTGAGTTTAGCTTAACGTTCTCATTTTTATGCCCCCGAAGGTGGCATATAGTGACACTGTCCGTCTGTCTGAAATTCCGTCACACTTTGCGTTTAGGTTTTGCGTTTATAGGTTTCGATTTTTTTTTTCAAAGTGGCGCAGTAGGGGGCATTGTGTTTCTGACAAACACATCTCTTGTTATGACTACATTTTCTCCCTGCTCATTTGGGAAATTACGATGCATTTTGTCACAATTTCACAGAAAAGGGTGTATTCACATATCACTGTAAAACAGCAACACTGGATACTTCTGTTCCACAGGAGATGTCCTTTGAGATTCACTGTACCATGGTAGAGACACCCTCACTGAGACAGGAGACCTCTGTAAGGCAGGTCTCGTTTGCAGACCAACACACACCCGCCATCGAGGGTTTGTACAGGCAAAAAATATATCCATGATGTTGATTTACAAAATAGTTCTTGATTTAAACTTTAAACTATTTATTTTAGCTCGATTGCATCAAAAGCCAAATGCTTATTGAAACGCTCTTGAGTCTGTTTTCAGGGTAGAACCAGTACTTGGTGTCTTTGGGGGAGATGTTAAGAACGCTCCAACAGTGAACTCCGTGTTGCTAGGCGGACACCATATCCACTAGGCAAAAGAGCCTTAAAGAAGTTCTTGATTTCGCATTCTTTACTGGTAGAAAAATAATGATGTGCAATTTGTAGACAGTCTCAACAAGCTCCAGTAAGTTATGCTTTGTAAGCCACTTGCAATTCTCTTGCAACTTAATCTTTTTTGTTTGAGAAAATAAGTGCAATTTCATTCAAATCGTTACTAACTTATACGGTTTTATTAAATTGGTCGTTTGGTGCAATGGTTTTTTTATTACACAATGTTCAAGTGTAGTTATCCACTTATTTCTGAGCTATGTGCCCTTGAACTTAGCCACAGGCTGTCCTTCCTGTGACAAAGCTCTAGTTATGTTAACAATTGTTGTATAAGTATTTTATGGTGTGTATTCATAACCTTAGTTATTTTGCATGCTTTTCAATTTTGGTTAAATAATTTCTCTGTTTCGAAAATGTTATCCCATTTGGTTCAGGAATTGCTGTACCCATGAGGGGAAAATTAATTACTATACAGTAATTTTTTTCCCCAAAAATTACACACTCTTTCATGCTGTTTCCCAATGGAAAAAAAAACAACAAGTTTTTTCCCAAAAATCTTACCAAAATTTCCAAAAAAAGGTTCCAAACTATGACAATAAACTCAATAATTGGTTTATTGAGTTTATTATACAGCAATATAATTCCATAGCACTTTATAATATAAAAAAAATGCAGTTAAACATGCACTTATAAATAATTGGAATACTGTTACTTATAATTACATGTATATTGATAATGTTTCTTTTTCCCCAATTTCATGGTTTATCTCGCAATTTTCTTAATCCAAAAGGCATAGGCTGTAAAATTTAAAGCAAAAAAAAATCACTTCTATTTCACAATGTGAATTCATCTTTACCGGATCTTTTTAAAAAGCAGTATTTTTGACAGATATATTGTACAGGGTGATGTCATGTAAAATGCCGCTTTTTTCCCTTCTTATGTTTGTTTCAGGGAAGAGAAAGGGCACAAAGCGACCGTCCTCCACTCTTGAACAGTCGATTGAAGATCTGAGACAAACTGCTGCACAGTCAGAGGTCAAAGTAGCTTAAATGACAAAAACGTTCTTTTACATTATTGTAGACTCCGCAAAAACCTTTTAGATACATTGTCAGATTAAAATTGAATCTTGTCTCACAATTTCGTTAATATGTCAGGTATGTATGCTTTTTACCAGTGTACTTTCTATAAAAAAAAAATATGTTTTTTTGTCATTGCAATATTTTTAGCTCACCTGATTGCTCAGGTGAGCTTTTGGGATCAGTCTTTGTCCGTCCGTCCGTCTGTAAACATTTGTTTGTAAACACTCTAGAGGCCACATTTCTTGTCCGATTTTCATGAAACTTGGTCAGAAGATTTGTCCCACTGATCCCTCGATCGAGTTAGAAACTGGGTCATGCTGGGTCAAAAACTAGGTAAAAAAAAAAGGAAAAACCTTGTAAACACTGTAGAAGTCACATTTCATGCCCAATCTTCATGTAACTTTGACAAAATGTTTGTCTTAATGATATGTTGGTTGAGTTCAAAAGTGGTTCTGGTCCGTTGAAAAACATGGACCAGGTCAAAGCTTGAAAAACCTTGTTTATCTTTAACCACAAAGCACGCAGCTTTGATATTTGATATGTGGCAAAGATTGTTCAAATCATGCCACTGGGCAAGCTCGATCATTTCACAGGTGAGCAATCTAAGGCCATCTTGGCCCTCTTGTATCATATATTTTGATGGGTTGGGTCCCTAGAGTTGTTAGTGGAAATTATTGTGTCCTCTGTTCAATACATTTTGCTTATGAAAAAAGGATTTGAAACCATGCTCAGTGTGCTTGTTTCTAACCCTTCTTTAGTTTAACACCCAGCCTTGGATATGTGTTAAACATTGCACTGACAAACGCTCTTTCATCTCCAGTCAGGAGTTCAGATAGACGACATATCAATGGGAGAAGAGGCAGCTAGGGAAAAGTCTCGTGGGGATGACTCCATCAATGAATGCACAGGAACCAGGTCTTCTAAGAAGTAAGTACGTTGGCCTTTTGCTCCACCATTTTGAGTCAACATTAAACTCTGAAAAAGTCATAAAAATAAACCACCCTCAAGAATGGCGCTAATAGTGACATCTGGGTATTGATAGTCTTAACTAGAGAAGTTTACTTTCCAAAAACAATTTGCATAACTTTTTCTTTCCAACATGAGTTTGAATAAATCTCTGGAAATTTAAAGAAAAAAGGACAGAAAAAATCCTCAAATTTGAAAAGATTTGAGGACAGAATTCTGGTTCTAACTTTTTATTTCAACTCCTCCTTCAACTAAAATGCACAGGCTAATCTAGGACGACACTTTACGCACATACATTTAGCCCCGTTTTCCCAAAGCCTGAATCATACATTTTCTTAGACGCAAGACCCGCTCCAACACCAACACCAGTCTTGAAGTGCCCCAGGACTTCTCCACCACTACAGCACCCACCGCCTCCTTTCACACATCAGCAAGTAGCCGCGCCCTGTTTGACATTATCGAGGAGACCAGGTTTCCTGACTTTGTCGCCGTGCCGATCAGAGAAGACTTGGAGGAGATAAACAGTCAGAGCCTGTTAGAGTATGTGCTGGTTACAAGTTGGTTAAAACATTATGTTTGTTATGCCCCCAAAGGTGGGCATATAGTGATCGCACTTTCCGTCTGTCCTTCTGAAATTCCGTAACACTTTGCGTTAAGGTTTTTTTTGCAATATTGATCATAGCAACTTGATATTTGGCATGCATGTGTATCTGATGAAGCTGCACATTTTGAGTGGTGAAAGGTAAAGGTCAAGGTCATCCTTAAAGGTCATTTTTTTTTTTTAACGTCGCAGTAGGGGGCATAGTATTTCTGACAAACACATCTCTTGTTTATTGTTCTATAACAGGGTTTTTTAATGTTCTATAACAGAGTTTTTTTTAATCTTTTATAACAAGGCTGTTCAAAGTTATAAAGCATTACTAGTACAAGTTTTATAACAGGACTGTTAAAAGTTTTATAACAGGGCTTTTGAAAGTTCTATTACAGGGCTATTACAAGTTTTATAACAGGTCTGTTAAAAGTTCTTTAACATGAATGTCAAAAGTTCTATAACAGGTCTGTTAAAAGTTCAAAAACAGGTCTGTTCAAAGTTCTATAAAAGGAATAAAAAAAATCTATAACAGGTCTGTTTAAAGTTCTAAAACAGGTCTGTTAAAAGTTCTATAACAGGAATAAAAAAAATCTATAACAGGTCTGTTAGAAGTTCTAAAACAGGTCTGTTAAAAGTTCTATACATGTAACAGGAATTTTACTGGTTCTATAATAAGGCTGTTAAAAATTCTTTAACATGACTTACAAGTTCTATAACAGGACTGTAAAATGTCTTGTATCTATAGGCTCTATAACAAGGCTGTTAACAGTTTGATAACAGGACTTTTGCAAGTTCTATAACAGGGATGAATAGGTACAAACTGATTGTGCTTAACAGATCATGGTTAATAAAGTGAAGAATAGGTACAAACTGATTGTGCTTTACAGATCATGGTGAATAAAGTGTAGCATAGGCACAAACTGATTGTGCTTTGCAGATCATGGTTAATAAAGTGTAGACTACACTTTATTCACCATGATCTGTAAAGCACAATCAGTTTTTACCTATTCTACCCTGTATTCACCATGTTGCCCTATATTTAAAGCACAATTAGTTTGAGCCTATGCTACACTTTATTCACCGTTAAGCTTTATATTTAAAGCACAATCAATTTGAACCTTAGCTTCACTGTATTCACCATGATGCCTGGTATAAAAAGCAAAATCTTTTTGAACCTATGCTACTCTTTATTCACCATGCTGCCCTATATTTAAAGCAAAATCAGTTTGAGCCTATGCTACACTTTATTCACTATGATGCCATATATTTAAAGCACTATCAGTTTGAGCCTATGCTTCACTTTTTTCACCATGGCTCTTTATATTTAAAGCACAATCAGTCAGTGCATTGCCGCAGGGGAGGAAGACTTTACGCTGTTCTCCACTGTTTGTCCCCTGGCAACCTCGGACAGAAAATCTGTAGCAAGAATCTTCATGGCCTTGCTTGGTAACAATCTATGGAGGTTATCTGTTGATTTTGTTGTAGTGTTGCATTTATGATTTTATTTTACGAGAAGACCGAGTTGACTAAGGTGCTAGCCTACAAATCCGAGGATAGCGGGTTTGATCCCCTGCTTTGTCACGTAACTTGTGTGGGGATTGATAATTTAATCATTTTAAGATCCATTCTTCCCCTACCTCTGATTCAAGTAGTGCACTTGTCAGTTTCTGGAATAAGTGTGTGCACTTAGCACTGATCACCTAGCTATCACAGGAAAAGTCTGAGTTGATAAATGGACTGCTGTGATATGACTGAAATACTGTTGAAAACAGCAAAAAGCAACTTGACAAACAAAATAACAAATACCAATATTTCATGAAGAAAGCCAACTAAATATTTGCAGGAACAGCAGATTTTTTTATGTGAAATTGTACTCTATTGCATTAGGTAAGAGAAATAGAACTCTGCATGAACAGTACAGTTATTGCTTTATCTTAAATGAGTCATTGTACTGCTACACATACTTTTGGGTTGAGAAACACTCGAGTCAGTGTTCTGAGAAATCCAGTACACGGTGGAATATGTTTCTTGTGTGTTGATCAAACCTGGGCACACCTAATCATATATCAATTATGCCAAAACAAGCTCAACATTTACCTCTTTATTTGTTAAAATTTAGAAAATGGGAAGTATAACTTAATGATTTTTATTTGTTCTACTTTGTAGAAATATTTGTGCACTATATTTTCCTGAAATAAAATAAATATGTCTCTCCCTTGCAGACAGTTTTCTATGCTATCAGTATTTTGATTCTATTTACCAGGGTTGCGTACACAAAGACTGGTCATGGTTAGCCAAGAACAGGACGTCGACTTTGGGGAAATCATGATCAGAGCAGTAGACTGAATGACAGCAGTTTTACCAACCCACAGCCTGGTTGCTTGAAACTTCTACCCGCTGATATAACAGCTTGTTTTATATAGTAAATAGATAGAGGATATTTGATGGAATTCGGTGGAATATCGATTTTATTTCACGAGTGATCATAGCCACGAGTAAAAATATACTTTTTCTATGATTACGAGTGAATTAAAATCGATATTCCACTTAATCTAGCAAATTTTCTTTTTATTATATGCTTTTTCATCGTTAAATTACATTATAAAAGAGTTTAACTGGCAGGGCCCTCAATCTATCAAATCTGCCGCCGAATTTTTTTTTTTTTTTTAATAGAAAGATGTGTCTCATGATAATTATATCTCAATTCTATTTCAATTTAATCTTTTCAAACATACCTAAATATGAAAAATGCAATGAATATAGTGCAAACATATACAAATGTAATAATGAGAGAGTAAGTAAAAAATCCCCCAAAAATGGAAACGCCGCAAAAATTCCCCCTCCTAAGGGCTGCGGACCCCTTCCCCCAAAGTAGTGTGAGGGCGCTGACTGGAGAATTTAGCTGTAATAATGACGTCCTTTCTTTAAAAAATGTTTCATTTCACAGTAAACAATGAAAAATATCTATATTTTTCACTGTTTGAAACAGTGAAATACCATTTTTATTTCACTGATATTTCTCAATAAACCACCGGAAAGCATATAATAAAATTCATGATTGAAGCAAAATGATTTATATATTTTATTTAAATGAAAGTATTTGGGCGTACAAATGAACTTATTTGGACCTTCCTATTTGAATTGTTATATATTGTTTTATAAACACATGAACAGTTGAACAATTGATTAACATAAAGGACTCGATCCAAAAGTTAACGTTGGTTAGCTTTATTGGCTGTTGGTTAGCTTTAATGGCTGATAAAGTTGCGAGATGTTTGGCCCAGAATTTATTCAGCATAACTTGTCTTTGTCATAGTACTAAAGTGGTAGTAAATAAAGGTTTTATGATGTACATCTTGTGCTAGCAAAAGATTATGTGATATTGCTGTATCAGTTTGATATGTTTTATGCAATAATTTCAAGCTCAATACTAAGACATATTATTGAGAAAAAGATCAAACTCACCAGGGTTTAAGTTAAAGCACCTGATGTTAAATTAGTTAAATTATTGTCGTCAACTGAACTAAAAAAATACTTTTCACTCAGTTATTTCCCTTACTAAGGCAGAATGGGAATCTTATAACTAAAATAATACTGTTCTCAGTAGTTAATACATGCAGATTTTTAACAAATGCCTGGTTTTTAGCTCTACTGGCCGAAGGCCGGAAGAGCTTATGTCATGGTGTGGTTTCCGTCGTCCGTCCGTGTGTGTGTGCGTGCGTCCGTTAGACTTTTTCTTGTTTACGCGATAAAGTCCACAGTTTTCATCCGATTCTTTTCAAACTTGTTCAGTGGCTTTATATTCATGAGGACTCGAACCCTATTGAAAATGGGTTACATTAGACCGTCCGTCCGTCCGTGCGTGCGTTAGACTTTTTTTTGTTTGCGCGATAAACTCCACAGTTTTCATCCGATTCTTTTCAAACTTGTTCAGTGTCTTTATATTAATAAGGACTCAAACCCTATTGAAAATGGGTTACATCAGAGTAAAAAGTCCAGAATTATCGCCCCTTGAATTTGTATTGGTCCGAGGCATTTAAGTAGGTTGTTTAATTGGTTGCAATTATAAATTTAAAATTAAATAAAATATAAGCCATCTGATAATTCATTTGGCAAGGATGAAAGGATTTGTTTTTTCAGTATTCCCTTGCATGATGACTTTCCATTCCATTTACATTCCAGCCAGTAGAGCGATTCAGGCCCTCATAGGCCTCTTGTTTAAACTTGTTCTTGAATAAACAAGAGAAACATACATGGGCAGAAGAACTATAAATTAATGAAATATTACAATACACTTGCCTTATTAATTCATATGTTGTTGAATTTTGTCAATTCTAAATGTTTATCTGTTATTTGTTATATTTATGTGTGTTGAATCATGTTAAAATGAGTATTTTAGAACAATATTATCATATTAAATGATCTTTATTAAAATAAATGAATAGTATTTATTGTTATTTTTTATTCCAAATTTTAATTATTTTTTGTGCAATAAATAAACATTTTAATGATAATTTTTTACATATTGTTAAATGTTTTATTGACGTTTTCTTTGTTTGTTATACAGTTGTTGAATCATGTTATAATGTATCCGTTAAAAGTATGAATGACAAACCAACATACGTGCAACAACAGGCAGTTTACTCTTTTTGGCTCTCTATTATAACATCTGGCTGTAAATATATAATAACTATATTAACTGTTGAATCATAATATTTCGTTTTCAAAATACGCAATAGAAGAAGAGATACATGTAGATAGAGGAGAAGAAAGTTAATGTGTTTTCACATGATCTTGTGCTGTTTTTATTTAAATTTAATACAACACAGGTTTAAATTTCAATACAAATTCATGAGTTTTTATTTTTTTGTTAAGTTTAATAATGTTTACACTCTTGTAAATTGTTTATCATGTTAAAAAAATGAACTTCTTTATCAAAATAAATGTAACTGTTAATGCTGTCTGTGTATATTGAGGTTTGCGTTTTTATATGATGCTGTTTTAAAGTTAAAGAGTTATCAGGTTTTAATTGCAAGAAAATATACAGATTTTATTTTTACTCATGTTACATTAATTTGTTTTTACACTACTGTTAATTGTTATTTTTGTTAATAAATGGCACCTCTATGTGTTTTACTAGTGTTTAACCCTACCTGTACAAAGCGCTTACATTTCTAAGTTTCTTGCATAGGTCTTAACCAGTAAACTGTCTTTCATTACCCTTAACCAGTGATCTATCTTGTATAAACCTTTACTAGAAATTTATTCTGGCCGAAGGTCGGAAGAGCTTATGTCATGGCGTGGTTTCCGTCGTCCGTGCGTGCGTTAGACTTTTTCTTGTTTACGCGATAAACTCCAGTTTTCATCCGATTCTTTTCAAACTTGTTCAGTGTCTTTATATTAATGAGGACTCGAACCCTATTGAAAATGGGTTACATCAGAGTAGAAAGTCCAGAATTATCTCCCCTTGAATTTCCATTTTTTCCTTGATTTAATATGTGATTTAGTCAGTCTTTTATGTCCAATTCAATTGAATTATTTATAGTTTGTTTATACAGTGTACTATTAAGGGCATCAAGGAGATGATTTGAAAACTATTTAGAGAAATGGAGTCATTTACATTTTTTCCTTTATGTGATTTAGTCAGTATTTTAAGTCTGATTCATTTGAAATTATAACAGATTGTTTATACTATTTAACCCATTACCAAACAGTAACGAGATTTTACGAGTTTGTTGCAGAAGACTCTAGAAATCATTGTGATAAAAGGAGAAATTGCTCATTTGAGTAACGAGATTTTACGAGTTTGTTGCAGAAGACTCTAGAAATCATTGTGATAAAAGGAGAAATTGCTCATTTGAGTAACGAGATTTTACGAGTTTGTTGCAGAAGACTCTAGAAATCATTGTGATAAAAGGAGAAATTGCTCATTTGAGTAACGAAATTTTACGAGTTTGTTGCAGAAGACTCTAGAAATCATTGTGATAAAAGGAGAAATTGCTCATTTTAGCAATTTCTCCTTTTATCACAATGATTTCTACACTACCAAATCAATTTCTTCATATTCAATTACAATGTTATTTGTCGTCTGCAACCTCTTTCAATTTGGGACAGCCCAAAATGTGTCATTTGGAAAAGCGTTAAGGCTTAAACAGTATTGGTATAATTAATTATTTTAAATTGTATAAGGAAAAAGGAGGCATTTGCAGTTTTTCCTTGTTTATGCAATAAGTCTATATTTGTGTTTCAATTGATTTTAACTTACACACACTTGGAATTGAAATCCTTCGTTGTGCATATCAAATAACTAAGATCCACCCAAATATTTCCTTGAAATTAAATTGTGTATTCATGAAATCTTTTTTTATACCCCCATAAACATTGGTAATGGGGGCAATATAGGAGTCACTTTGTCGGTCTGTCTGTTGGTCGGTCGGTCTGTCCCGAAAATTTCATCTGATCTTCATCAAACTTGGTCAGAAGTTCTATCTAGATGATGTCTAGGCCAAGTTTGAATATGGGTCATGACGCGTCAAAAACTAGGTCACGGGGTCACTAAGTAGAGAGATTCAGGCCCTCATGGGCCTCTTGTTTATTTGCCTAAACCAGTGATCTATATTGCATCTGTATTAACCAGTGATTTTTATTGCATTGGTTTAACCAATGATAGTTCGTGCACTGGTCTAAAACAATTATTTTTCTTGCATTTTTGTGTTCGTTAGGCCTTAGATAATAAAACACGATTTCGGATTTCCTTTTTGTATTTTTTTCATTTAATAAATACATTCGATGCAAAAAATATGACAATTAATATCTTGTTATTCGTTTACAATAGCCTTGAATAACACATACAACTTTTACGAAAAAGTACTATTACAATGACATGACCTGTTCGTTTAACGTATTGTATACGACAAAAGGTCAAATGACCGTGGATAAGAAACTAGTGTGAACAATTCATTGAAAATAAATGTCAAAATGTCCCGTAATCATGGGACGTGTTCGATACGTATTGGTTGTTGACCAAATAGAAACTCCAAAAGGGCGGTTTGGGCAATACGCCATGATTGTGGCTGGGAGACATCGATCTAATACCGCGTCAATTTCGTACTCGTTTCGTGGTAATAGACAACTTGGCATGCTACTTCTTATACAAATAATACATTATGTTCAACATTGCTCTTACGCAACACTTCTAATTATAATTTCTCAAAAACGGCTCAACATATCAACTTAACTTGGAATTTCGCACAGTATTTTAGAACATTTAAACGAAGTTACATTAAATCGACCTGACGCTCTCACACTGCTGTTAAACTTGCGTAAGTGGTTTTCTCATTGATTTTGTAAATGCGCTTGATCTCTTAATTAAGATTTATTAAAAACCCACATTTCAGAGGAACATCAGATAACAGACCCAACAAAAGAGTCAAACAACTGACAAAATAATTTTGGCTAAAGACCATAATGCTTACAGTTATAAAATAAAATGCCCGTAGCCTTAAGGGCTATTTCAACCCAATTTTCTGTGTTTTAAAGTGAAACTACCAGTGTAATTAACAATAGTGCTAATATGTATTTGCAATTTTCGACGATTTCTATATTTTGACCATTTTATGTTCATTGTTTATCTTGTCCAATTTTACTCCTTGTGCGAAAAACTATCATTTTTATGCAGTCTATACTGGGGGACATATTGTTTTTGCCCTGTCTGTTTGTTTGTTGGTTTGTTTGCACAAACTCTAACATTGGCCATAACTTGTTCAAAATTGAAGATAGCAACTTGATATTTGGCGTGCATGTGAATCTCATGGAGCTGCACATTTTGAGTGGTGAAAGGTCAAGGTCATCCTTCAAGGTCAAATATATGGGTCAAAATCGCTCAAAAGGGGACATAGTGTTTCACAGCACATCACTTGTTGTTTTTGCAGTGATCACATTGAGCCCACAATAATAACACTTTCTACTACTTTCTACTATTCTACACTTTATTCACCATGATCTGTAAAGCACAATCAGTTTGTACCTATACTACACTTTATTGTCCCCTACCGGTTTCACCGGAGGGGTTTTATGGTTTGCGCTCTGTCTGTCAGTCCGTCACACTTAAGTTCTGGATCCTGCGATAACTTTAAAAGTTCTTCATATTTTTTCATGAAACTTGAAACATGGACAGATGGCAATATGGAGATTATGCACGTCATTTCATTTTGTTCCTACGTCAAAAATTCTGGTTGCTATGGCAACAAATATATATAAAAAATGACAATGGTGGAGCCGGTAGGGGACATATATTGCTTGGCAATAGTCTTGTTATCTTCATGACCTTTAATACCCGAATGTGTAATAGTAATAACATGTTTATTTATATTTTGGGAAAATATCGACCTAAGCTTTGAATTTAATTTAATTGTTTTAGTAGTCAGTTAATTAGCTAAACTATGATACGGTAGCATTTAGTGGCCAATTAATAAAAGTACTGACATGTTTATCCGATTTTGTTTTACAAAAGGGCGTTTTCCGTGCGCACTAGTTCTAAATGGTTTATAATTTTGGAAATTCAACAAGTTGTTCTATCCAACATACATTCTAAAGCAAAGTGTTTTAAAGTTTAAATGTGTTCAATTGAAAAAAAAAATATTTGATAAACATGAACCTATTTTGTCACTTTGCGAAATGCTTGTAAGTTTAAAGTCCACTAGATTTCGTGAGTTGCAGGCCCAACTTCCATCCACTATGCTTAATTGGCATTTAATGTGATCTCATAAAGTTATATCGAATAAAGACATGCATTAGAATACTTGGTATTGCTGGAAAAAAATTCATTCAACGACGTATTTTAGTTAATACTTACATATCACGATATGTGTAATATCATTTGCTGTCCTTGATTGATAATTAGACATAAAAATCACACTTAAACAAAAAAAAACATGGCGTCATGAAAGTGAACCAGTGGTGTCATAATAATGGGTCACACTACTTTTAAGAAGTGAATATACACGTCTTTGTAACTTGAGTAAGATCTGAACTTTGCTTTTAACTCAATTCAAACACAGGCTCTGGTTTAGCACAAAATTAAACGTAAATCATTTGAAACAAAACTAATGGGTTTGTATTGGTTCACAATGTGACAATATCAAACAATTTGTTTTACAAATTATGCATTTTCACTTATCACATAGTATATGTTTTCGTGCATTGGATGTTAAAACTCGATATCTATCCTTAACTATGGGTCTTAATGCAATCTGCTCGTATCTAATGACTTAAGATGACGTTATCTTTGGGCTTGTCATCGATGTGACTTCTTTCAATAGGATTCGTCTGCCTAAGTGAATTACATCTAGGACATGTTTAATTTTCGAGAGTATGTAGTATTTAAGTATTTTATTCACACAACTTTATCTTGTGTATTGATTTTTTGTTTTCGAAGAATGCTTCGTCACATCGCCCACGAAGAATACGTTTGGCATGTTTTTGGTTAAAACAGGAAGTTAAAATTGGAAAGGAGAAGTTACATAAACTGTGTCCCGACTAACATGCTATATAAACACCGCTTACTCGGAACGCGGATAGTGTCCCTTATTGTTAACGAAGACATTGAATCATAGTTCTAAAATCAGTCTTAGAAGCTCGTAACAATAACACTGGGCTTAATTGGCTTTAAAGATGGAAGTGATATTGGCTATTTTTGAACAAGAGAAACGCGATTAATTTATATAGTTAGGATCTAAAACTGTGTTTGTTTGTTGCTTGCACAAAGACATACACAATCAATAATTTGATAGGGTTCGACGTGACGTGTCTTTGTCATATCAAATTGTATTACCATTCGTGATAAGGACGTAGCAACATACGTTTTAACATGTTATAACGCATTCAGAGACATCATAATTCCACGGTCAACTGTAAAAGGAAAGAATCAATAGTGGATGTTGGTTTTAACTACACAACCGATACAACTAGATGCAGGAACGAGTGCTTTGAACAGAACGAAGACTGTTTGTGTCACTTCACCCGAGCGTTTTATTCAGGTTTGAATTCCTAATAAAACGGTACACACCAATGACAAAAATATGTCAGTCAACGTCACCGTATGCTCCGTATGCGTATGTTCACACGGTTGAGAATTTCGGCTTGTTTTGCCTCTTGGTTATGTTTCCTATGTACATAGATGTGGCCAAGAAGTTGATACAAGGTAAACGTAGAATTCGACGACAGACAGGGTCCCAGAGAGCGGCCTTATCAACTGTCCAATGCTCCAGTACGGAAAACGCGTTAAGTTCGGACAAAACTCGGTCGGAAGATGGGTATTGTTTGACGTCAGATGAACTGACAAGACTTACCTGGACAGAAAAATCGACGTGGAGCAGCCGTCAAATACGAGAACAAACGTTCATGACATATCAAGTGAAGTTGTCATTGTGGTAGAAGACGTAAGTGTAGTCACAACTAACAGAGAAAACCCGGGAAAAATCAATGCAAAGGCCTCAACGTCAATTGCAGCTGCGATTGTCCACCAGAGACCAGACAGCGTCAATAGGGTACGTCAAAAGACTCTGATTATGTTAATCCTGACCACAACTTTCATTATCACCGTAGTTCTGTACATGTTTTCACTGAAGACTATCTCGTCGTCATACCACATCTTGCAGAACATGGACGACCATGAAAGGCGGCGTATTTCTTTTTCTTCCGGTTGGTGTTTATTGATCAACCCGATCATCTACGGATGCCTGGATCAACAGTTTAAGAAAGTGCTGTTGGATATGAAACACTATTCACCAAAGTTTCACCAATTGCATTCCGCATTTTTAAACGATGTGTTAATGATGTCTGGTGTATGTAACGGTGCATTATGGTGTATGTATATATTTAGTTGCAATAATGTAACTCTGGACTCCGTTAACACTACGTTTCGAGTTACAAGTCGAGACGATACAAGCAATGGAGCAAAATCAAAATCTATAAAATAACATTTTCTCCGGCAATTAGAGTAAGGGTCACCCAAGAAAACAATTTGTATTCATTCCCAGACGAAAAAAATAAACAGTTAACGAGATAAAACATACTTTTATCGAAAATTAGATTTCCCAATAAAAACTCGGTCAAATTTCGGCCATGACAGTTACCGCGTGATCTCGCGAGATTTGAAAAAGAAATGTAGGAGGAGCTATGCCATATAAGGTAATCCTACTACGCATTTACGTNGATGCTATCGATTGTGCGTTTGTCTACATATTTTTATGAGTACGTTGGTACGACAACGTACACTGGATTAAGGTATTGCTAACACGTCGATATGCGTATGGTATTTTCGCCATAAAAAAAGAATACCTCACTTACTTACAGGCGTTATGTCAATGAAGGTAGTGTATCTGTAACTACTGCACTATTTTTGTATGTCAGCTGAAGTTGGAATTCATTGTAGAGTGTACTTGAGTCTATACAGCTATATTTGGCACAGTCTGATTTACTTAGTTTTCTGGTAAAATTGTCTTTTCTCATTGAAAATCATTAGAACTTAAAATACTTCATCACAACAAAGTTTAGATGTGCATATAACTTGTGCAATCCCCTTTCATCCACATATTCCTTAATTGCCCTCAACATAGCTGAAAAAATAGGGATGCGACCGAATATCCGAATATTCGAAATTCAGTCGAATATTCGAATCCAAAATTCATATTCGAATATTCTATTTTTATGCAAAGAAACTTCCAAAAAAGTTATAAGTTATATGTAAGTAAATGTACAAAGTCGCAGTTTTGGTTTAGTGCAGACGACTTTATAAG
The DNA here is from genome assembly GCA_007657795.1 of Dreissena rostriformis. NCBI lineage: Eukaryota > Metazoa > Mollusca > Bivalvia > Myida > Dreissenidae > Dreissena > Dreissena rostriformis. The sequence goes on from VMBQ01005252.1 coordinate 41,973, forward strand.
TCATTGTTTGGATAACAACTGCCATCAGTGAACGAGCTGATAATTGACAAACGGGAGGGTATAAGGAGAGAGCCCAATCGTCAATTTACTCTAAATTTATATCTCGATTGATGCAATANGTTTATCAATCACGTGATCAACCCGATCATCTACGGATGCCTAGATCAACAGTTTAAGAAAGTGCTGTTGGATATGAAACACTCTATTCACCAAAGTTTTGCCAATTGCATTCCGCATTTTTAAACGATGTGTTAATGATTTCTGGTTTATGTAACGGTGAATTATGGTGTATGTATATATTTGTTTATATGTTATTAATGTCATGTCATGATTGTAAAGTACATTTGTATTATTAAATCACAAGCGTGCAATTCAATGTTTTTATATAGTTAGTGCCTACACCTGTAATTAAATCCACTCACCGTGTACGCATTTAGCCTAAAAATTGTTTCGAGTTTTCTGGATAGGAAATGATATGAACTATGTATTAAAATATAACCATGTCAATTTCTTCATGTAAACAAACATGCTTAATCAACATTTGATCAGTACTATTATTTTCCGTTATTAAAGATGCTATCGATTGTGCGTTTGTCTACATATTTTTATGAGTACGTTGGTACGACAACGTACACGTCGATATGCGTATGGCATTTTCGCCTAATTCCACATAAATATGTTAGAAAAGGTGCTCTTCTAAAAAAACATATTGAAATAAGTTATTTGTTTCCAATGACATCTCCAAAAACAATGGGTTTATTGGGGCGGCTAAACTTGCTTTGTAAACTTATTTTGGCGTAGCTGTCTTACCAAGGTTTTAAGCTTTCTTGACATGTTGCAATATTACAACAGCAAAGACAGTGTTGAAGAAATTTTCCGCCGTAGCGATCTTATTGTCATTACTTTAATATGTTAGATATCGTCCCCTCCCCGCGAAAATGGCAAACCTCAATATTTACAAGTTTTCAAGAGAAGGAAAAAACTTCACATTTTTTTAAATTACAGAATGAAGCTTAAACCTTGCATGATGACTTTGTAGATATCCCTACTGTGTCATAATGTTTTAAGTGACGTGTGACTGTTTCTGTAGTCAATATGAGAAAATCGTCTAACTCCAGCTTTAAGCTTGAGTCAAAGCTTGAGTAAGGCAATTTTCTAATATTTTTTCACTTGTTTACATTTAGTTTGGAAATTTTCGCACACATGTTGTCCAACCAATCGAACTTCGCCAAATGATCACATGTGTATAACTGTAAGCCGATTGGATAGGACCTTGGAATTCTTCGCGGGAGAAGCGGGCCGTTTTCAACATTGCGAAAATGTCAAAACCCGTTTTCGTGCCAAAACTGAGATTGGCCATTTTCTCGGGGAGGGGACGATATTCTTTTATTGGCTATTCATACCACGCGAAAAAATAAGTGCTTTACTTCATGGGATTTTATGGCAATTCATTGATGTAACTGTTCACATTTGTTCCGTAAGTGTTTAAATTGAATTTGAATATTGCATACGAATTAATCTGCAATATTTTGAAGTTCTCAACATGTGTTAAGTAATGATTACACTTTTAAGAAATGCGCAATTTAGAATATTTGACAACATTCTGTCACATGTTTCTAATTCTAAAACCATTCTTACGTAGTATTTATTTATCAAGCAATACCATGCATTCATAAACAAATTGTTTTGAAGTTTGAACGTTTTTGTTTGAAAAACAAGAGTTATAAAAAGTTTTATTGATAAACATGGTTCCTTAAATTTCCTTATCTTTTTTCGCCAGTTTTTGAAATAGGTTATTAATGAAAATCCATTTGATTTCGTTAAATTGGAGGCCCGAATTCATATTGCTTTAAAGCGAGTGCATACACTATTATTACTTTTTCAAAGAGATTAAATGTTGATTAATCAAAATATTAAATTAAAGTTCAGGAGGAGTAATACCAGAAAATAAGCGAACGATATGTTGATTCAAATGCATATAATTTTCTGCTGTACAGCAGAAAAATCTCATATGTAGACAACACATGTACTCAGTTATACAATCCCCACTACAGCAGAAAATGCCTTTATGTACACAATACATGAACTGAATTTGGGAAAACACATTAGTCTTTGCAAATTCGTATATACGACACATATACACAATTTATGTTTTACAACAAATGCCAGTAAATGTTACGGTATCGGCTTTAACCTGCTCGTTCTAAATTTTACTCACGAACACAATATTTGATTGGTGGTGCCAGATAAACATTGTTTTTTAAACAATCCTATGTCATATTCATATATAGGTTTAAGGTTGCGAGAAAACAATGTTGACCTTTAAATCGTATATACTAGCTATAAGTGACGTGTGAAGTAAAGTGATCACACACATTTACATTGAATATAGACATGTATAAGAAAGTGTTGAATACATAAAAATGTTTTAACGAGCTTTACCAAACCTGAACCACATAAATACACTTTCTAATAAATGTGAGCGGGTACCACATACGTTTCCGATCGGCACATTAACGTATTTGTATGAACCACCTACATATACATGATATGTATAATATATGTGCTGTCCTTAAATTGAAAATGAATAAAACATATACGTAAACTGCAAAAACAACCACAAAACATGGCGTCATGAAAATCAGCCATTGTTTGCAGCACGATGGGAACCTCCTTTTCAGAAGAGCATGTATCCCATAAACAAGCCTTTTGACCTTCGAGTTACATTGCTTTGAATATAATAAAAACGTAGGCACAAAGTTATATTTAATGAACAATTTTGTTAAAAAAACGTATGGATTTATATAGTTCACAATGTGAATATAGCAAACAATGTTTACGAACTATGCATTTATTTATCACTTAATATTTGCTTACAAGCATTGGATGTTAAAACTCGATATCTATTGTTTAAAATGCAATCCGCTCGTATTTTATTGGCTTTTGAGATGACGTTATCTTTGGGCGTGTCATCAGTGTGATTTATTTTAACAGGATAATCCTACCTAACTGAATAACACGGAGGTGATGTTTAATCCGCTAGGCTATGGAGAATTTACATATTTTATTAACCCGATTTCAACTTGGTTGATATTTGTTTTATCGAAGTTTTCTTGGTCACTTAAATGTAATTATTTACGAACAATGCGTGTGAACAGATTTAGTCAATACAGGAAGTTAAAGTTGGAGCAGTTACATAAACTGCGTCACACCTCACATGCAATATAAACACCGCTTACTGGGGACAAGGATAGATTGCCCCTTATTATTAATAAAGATATTGAAATTCATAGTTTTGAAATCAGCCTGACAAGCTCGTTCAACTAAGGTCACAATAACATTTAAAACATTTGCTTGAAGATGAGAGTGATATTGGATATTTTTTGTACAAGAGAAACATGATTAATTTAAATTGTTAAGCTCTATAACGGCCTTCGGTGGTTGCTTTCACGAAGATATGCCAAAAGAGATAATTTGAGAGCGTTCGACGTGAAGTGTCTCTGTCATATAAAAACATTAGTAATACTCGTGTGAAAGACGTGGCCACATACATTTCAACACGTGCAAACCCATACAGAGACATACAAATTACACGGTCAACAGAAAAAGGAAAAAAAAAACAATAGTGTACGTTTGGATTTAGCTACATAACAGATCAAACTTGATCCAGAAACGCGTGCTTGGAACAGACAGAAGACTGTACAGATTGTGACACATCACCCGACCGTGTTTTTCAGGTGTTAGTTTCATAACAAAACGAAACCCACAAATGACGTCGGAGGCTGAACTTCTAGAAGAGCTGAACAGTAATTTTAAGTCGGCGGTTTTACCGGTAACTATATTCGTCGGCATTGAAGTCGCTGTCGGCTTCGTCGGGAACCTCTTCGTGTTGTACGTGTTCCTCTTTCGGTACCATACCTGCAACTTCCGGTACTTCGTACTCTGTCTGGCGTTCATTGACTTCATCAGCACCCTTACCACGATGCCAGGCGAGATCATAACGCAACAAAACTGGTACAAGTACCCTTTTCCGGTTTTCTGCAAGGTCAAATCATTTTTTAACGTCTACACCGTGGCTGGCGAAGCGGTTTGTCTGTGCCTCATAGCCGTGGACCGCTATCGGAAGGTATGCAAGCCGTTCGGTTGGCAGATTCGTCCGCGACCAGCCTTGTTCTTATGTGGATGCATCCATATCGTAGCTGTAGCTATGGCTATTCCAGTCTCCTTTCTATGGGGAGTGAATTCGCATATAGAGACATACACAAACATGTCAGTCAACGTCACCGTATGCGAAAAGGATCAAACATACGTGGGTTCTTATGCTCCGTTTGTGTATGTTACGACGGTTGAGGTCATTGTCTCCATTTGCCTTTTGGTAATGTTTTTTCTGTACATATTTGTGGCCAAGAAGTTGTTATTAGGTGAAAGTAGATTCCGACGCATGAAAGGGTCTCAGAGGGGTCCAAGATCAAATGCCCAATTCTCCAGAACGGAAAACGCGTTAGGTTCGGACAGAACTCGGTCCGAAGATGGGTATTGTTCGACGTCAGATGAACTCACACAGACTGACCTGGACAGAAAAATCGACGTCGAGCAGCCGTCAAATACGAGAACAAAAGGTAATGACTTATCAAGTGAAGTTGTCATTGAGGTTGAAGGCGTAAGTGTAGACATAACTAATAGGGAAAACCCGGGAAAAATCAGTGCAAAGGCCTCAACGTCAATTGAAGCTGCGATTGTCCACCAGAGACAAGACAGCGTCAGCAGGGTACGCCAAAAGACGCTGATTATGTTAATCCTGACCACGGTTTTCATTATCACCGCAATTTTGTACCTAACTTTACTGGAGTTTATTTCGAGGTCAGACAACATCTTGCGGCACATGGACGATCATGGAAAGGCCGCGTATTTCTTCTTTTTCCGGTTGGTGTTCATCAATCACGTGATAAACCCGATTGTCTACGGATGTCTGGATCAACAGTTCAAGAAAGTGTTGTCGGATATAAAACATTCTGCGGTTACACTGTTCAAATGCAGGAATACACTCTAACATGTATGTGTATATGGGATGTTCATAAAATTGTATTATTCTATGATTTAATGATGACATATTTAATTAAAAAGCTCGCCAAAAGTGCAATGTTTGGCCAAAACAATTAATGTATGTATTAACAAGCACTAGTTTTTTCTTAATTACGTTTCTTTCAATTCAATTAACTTTATTGTAATGCCATATGTTGAAAAGAATTTTAGATCAAGCATGAATGTCTTTTTCAATATTTTATTTGCGATTTTATGTACATGTTTTTTTTTCGTTCTTGTTTGAACAATCATTCATTTGCTTTGTTGCTTTTTTGTAATTAAGTTACTTCGTACAATCTCGAGAAAATGTGTGGCTCACCGGTTTGTATGCGTATTTGAGTTCCAACATTACATTTTCCGCACTTTCAAATATTTGTGTTTATGTTTTTTTAAAACAAACTCTTGCAATTTATCATAACTGATTGTATTTCTACCAAAAGAGACAGAGCATGCTTTTTCAGGCGAAATGTTATCATGTTAAACACCTACCCATAGTGGGCAAGTTAACTTCTGAGGTGCGCTCGGTAAATCATTTAACAGAACTGGATACTGTTCAAATAAACCCTCGGACGTTAGCTACAAACCGAAAACCATGTTTGATGACTTTTAAACGCCAGATGTTAAGTTGTGAGAACCTGAACTGGCGTAGTAATCGTAAGTCACTACCGGATTTGAAACGGTGTCCAGAATGGAGTATAATTTGCTTAACAGAGAAGACAACTGCTTGCAATCATCCAATAATAAAGCATTACTCCTATGAACTATAAGGTATTTTAGGATGCGAAGCTTTAACTCTCCATTATAATGGGATAAAGGTCAAGGCAAATGCTAAGCATTTCCTGAAAATAATAAAACAATACGTGTTGTTTACCACGGGTATGCATCTCTGTGTTTGTCACATCTCCGTAGGAGGCCTTGAGTCAGGTAAGTAGGTCAATGATTGAAGTGTTTTCGGTTAAACCTTTATCTTATCTGTCAAACCACATTTCTGCTTGTTTGAAGAGCTTTTAAAATTCTGTTAAACTCAACTCCTTTATCTTCTGTTTTGTCGTGTTTGTCTGGGTATGTAACCATTTACGAGGAATCGATTGTAATGATATTTAAGTTATAAGAACAGTATTTCTATATTATTGCATCACATTGAGTATACGTGACTATAGTTTGGTTTCTTGTACTCAAATTCATAATACTCAGACATGCGTTCCTAGTATTAGCTAGTAAGACTAGTATTCATGTTTATGATTTAATAGTTTAAAGATAGTGTAACCTAGCATATTTAACTTTTCGCTAGTGAAATATTGTAGTTTCCCATGTTTACTAGACATTAAAAAAGCATTCGACAAAAAAAATGTGTTTTGAGACTAATAATTCCGGGAGGCTGAATTAACTAATTAAGTTTAAATTGAATTTATGTTTGCATATCGGACTAGTCCAAGCTCATATAAATTGGAATGTTCAGTATATTAATCTATGTGTATACTTGTATTGGATATAGAAACGCGAAATGCCATATATCGGCGCTGTCGTTCTCAAACCTCGTAGCTACAAAATGCCAACTTTTCAGGAGAGAGAAAAAAACATCACGTTTTTTTATAACGATGATTTAGAAATTGAAATTCTGTCAAAATACCAAACAAATGAAGCTGCAAAATACGGTATAAGCCGTAGACGCGTGATTCATACTGATATTCAGAAATGGTAGCTACAAATGTACGATATGGTAGCTACGATATTTTGTCACCACAGTTATGTCATTTTTATGAATTACGACAATTCGAAAATGTACGAAATGACTGACCAAAGGTGAAATGACGTAGCTTTGAACGTCACGTGGCTTTTGCATGGGCTCTGATTGGCGTAGAGCTACGAGATGTAGCCGCATCACAATTTGTCAGGATAAAAGGACGTAGCTTTGAACGTCACGTGGCTTTTGCATGGGCTCTGATTGGCTTAGAGCCACGAGATATAGCCCAAAACACGTACCAGACTTCATATATTCGGAAAAGACGAAAAAACAAATGCAAAATTTGGAGCTACGAGTTTTGAGTACGACAGCGACGATATGAAGTAAGAATATGAGTGATAACGCCCCTCCCCCCTCCAATAATCATTTTGGCATTTCAGCCAAATGTGAAATGTGGTATATTCTTATTTAATTGTAATGCAATAAGATGTCAAATGCTTTTCATAGGTTTAAAAATTCAACAAAACATTAACGACCAAATGCTTCTTTAAGCAATATGTTTGTTTAGAGGTATATGGCATGATTGGTGCTTGTTTTAGCAATGTGTTTATTCGGAGTTATATGATGCAATAGGTGCTCATTTTAGCTGTGTGTTTATCAAGAGGTATACGGCCTGAGATGTGCTTCTTTTAGGCATGTGTTTATTAAGAGGTATATGGTGTGAGAGGTGCTTCTTTTAGCAACGTGTTTATAAAGAGGTATATGGCATCAGTGGTGCTTGTTTAAGCCATGTGTTTATTAAGAGGTATATGGTTAGGGTTGGACCTTCTTTCAATTAGATAGTGCACAATGGACATGTTCTGTATATCAATGATTTGTGCAGAAATGTGCCTTAAATAATAACACAATTAACAAAATTGATAACGTGAAATAGTTTCTTACGTGGTAACATCATGGTTTGTGCATCTGCTATTTACCGTCGGTGTAACACCTGTTGATATCATATAATATGCCTACAATGGTTAACTAATAATACTGGTGATTGTAAAAGAAATAAGTGACGTTCAACTGTTCTTTTATCTTTAAAACTTTAAAGGACCCTTTACAATTCATGTCAAATTGTGGAAAGTATGTGTGCATCTTTTAACTTTTTTTTTCAAATAGGTTTGTGTTAAATGTTATTTGTTGTATTTTGTTTCAGTTTTTAAGGTTTGATTATGACTTATTAGGGGCAAAGGTTTTAAAACTAATCCGCCTGTTGCAACACAGTGGTATTACCTTCCCGCTTTGATTACGTCAGTTATCCGCGTGAAACAAAGCGATATGCGAGTATATAAACCGTTCACAAGATCTGACTTCGAGTAAACGGTGACATATCTGAGATATGTGTATATGTGGCACTTTTGATTTAAGGCATGCATTCAAATATCCAGTGGGTACTTCGAGTAGATTTGTTATGCCGTAAATTATCATTCGATACATAATGTATAATGAAACTGTAAAGATTTATCGCTACACGATAATAAAAAGACGAGATGGCATCAACGGCCGAGGTGCTAGAAGAAATGAACAATAATCAGTNATACATAATGTGTAATAAAACTGTTAAGATTTATCGCTACACGATAATAAAAAGACGAGATTGCATTAGAAGCCGAGGTGCTAGAAGAAATGAACAATCGTGTGTTTGATTTAACTGAATTTGTATAATTATACAGGGAAACTACTTTTATTGTTAATGCTACTGTGTTAAGCTCAATTCCAACATGATTAAACATTCTTAATTAAGTTGTGTATCGTCTTTTAACAAGATATTTGATGGTAAAATACAAATGTATCACGTTTCCAGGTAATTGAGGAGAGATCATATCTGAAATCGGTTTGTGCAGATTTTACAGGCAGATAAGTGTCTATTTTAGGACGTATATTTTTTAATTAATTGTATTATTTGCAGATGTTCTATTGTCTGAACCGAAGAGTCGCACTATCTCTAATTACATTCTGAATTTTAAATTCGTGGATGATGTCTGACTTGTGTTACGGTGATCTTTTTTATTTTCATTTTTTATGGATTTATGTTATTTATGTAATACCATGATTGTATTGTGTTATCAAATCACAAGCATTGAATACAATGTATATGTTTAGAAAATATATAATATTATATGCGTAAATAAATCTACGAACAGTGTACCCCATCCAGCCTACGATGTTATTATACAGGCGCATTTGATATTGTTGCATAATTTATTTACGTTCATTTTCGGATTTTCTGCATTGGAAATTTTATGAACTATGTAATATTATAAACAGGTGAATTTCTTCCTGTGAACAAACATGCCTTATCAACATTTAATTATTAATATTATGTTCCATTATTAAAGATTCTATGGATGTGTGCGTGTGTCTAACTATTGTCTTGGGCGCGTTGGTAGGACAACGTACGCGGGATTTAGGTATTGCTAACCCGTCCATATGCGTATGGCATTTCACACCATTCAACATCAGTGTGTTACACGAGGTGCTGTAATTTAAAATTAATATCAAGGCCAAATAAGCAGTTGTTTCTTTCCACTGATATCTCCAAAAACAATAGAGTAGGTAAGTCGTTTGAATATGTTGTTAATGAGTTCTTTCTTTTGTATGATNAGGTCAATTTCTTCCTGTGAACAAACATGCTTTATCAACATTTTATTATTAATATTATGTTCCTATATTAAAGATTCTATGGATGTGTGCGTGTGTCTACTTATTGTCTTGGGCGGATTGGAAGGACAACGTACGCGGGATTTAGGTATTGCTAACCCGTCTATATGCGTATGGCATTTCACACCATTCAACATCAGTGTGTTACACGAGTTGCTCTTCTTTAAAACTTATATCAAGGCCAAATAATCAGTTGTTTTTTTTCCACTGACATCTCCAAAAACAATAGGTTAGGTAGGTCGTTACGTCAGAAAAAAATAATATGAATGGTACTTTCGACTTGAGACTGTGTATAGTATATTATTACTTTAATGAATTTAAGATGTATCGTTGTGTACACTCTTTAACAAACTTCTTACCATTTCAATAAAAAACTATTACATCAAACATGCTCATACATCTCCATTTTAAATTTGATTGTTCTTAAGCGCTGTGTATGTTTGTATTTTATGAGGTCCTTCCGAATCAGGTTGCATTATGTGAGGACTTGAAGTGCGTCCCAGCCTTCTTACACCATTAACTCACAAGAGTTGATCACGTATTGATCAAAGGTGAAAATTCCAAAATTTTATGCTTTACCTAAAGATGTTATAGTTTTGAGGAACATTGAACTATGTGTTTTGCGCGTGGGTGGGTGGCTCCTGAGTACCATGAGAAAGCCCCATCTATCCGGTACAGTGACACCCAGCCAATTAAGTGTCGTGAGTTGGAATCGAACCGGGATAACCGATTTGTTTGAGAAGCGGAAAGTATTTCGAATCTCAAACTGATCTATATACACATTCACGTGTACTTTTCTTCTTGTGTTGTTAAAGAGGCAGCCAATACGACCGTTAATATTCTGTGCTCAACTCTCCTATAAACATGTTGTGTAGATCTCGTTTATTGCAAACTGCTTAGCTCACCGCCAATTTTATTTTTTATGAGAGCTTTTTGTGATACAATCATATGGTTTTATCAATTAAATATAAATAAAATGCCGAATGTCATTTGCAATATTTATTAATAAATAAATAATCATTAAAATACATTTTAAAAATAAAACAGCACACCGAGTAGAGTTTACTTAATGGGATTTTATGATAATAAATTTATGTTCCAGTTCACATTTCTTAGACAAAGTGTACATCAAATGTGAATAGGGTTTCAGCTACGAAGATGCGTTATATAAAGTCCATTTTTAGAATAAATCTGCAATCTTTTGTTCGAAGTTCTCATCATTTGAAAATGTATGTTGACATGTTTTTTGCAAAATGCACAAGTAAGATTATTTTTTCTAAAGATTCCAACACTAATGTATGATTCCAAAACCATACTGACTAAATATTTATCAAGCAAAATCATATATTCCAATTCAAAGTGTTTTGAAGTTGGTACGTGCGTCATTCAAAAAAGGATTTCAAGATAGTGTAAGTAATAAATATGAACCCTCGTCTTTTTTCGACAGTTTCTGAAGTACGTTGTTAGTGAAAATGCTAATTGATTTCGCTGTTTGTAGGCCCGTCTTCTCAAAAACTGTTATTGAATAAAGACATGTATGGGAATACTAGGTAGTGTTTAAGAAAGATACGTTTTTAACGAGTATCAGACAAACAGAACCACAAACCATACCGATCAACTAGTTAACGTATTTTTAGTCAACACTTACATATTATGATTTATCACATTCCATACCCTGTTTCCCATGTAATAATAACCATTACATATATTTTTATATTACACATGTGTAATATAACATTTNTTCTTACCATTTCAACAAAAACTATTACATCAAACATCCTCATACATCTCTATTTAAAATTTGATTGTTCTTAAGTGCTGTGTATGTTTTAGTTTTAATAGGTCCTTCTGAATCAGGTATATTATGTGAGGACTTGAAATGCGTCCCAGCCTTCTCACAATATTAACTCACAATAGTTGATCACGTGTTGATCAAAGGTGAAAATTCCAAAATTTTATGCTTTACCTAAAGATGTTATATTTTGGAGGAGCATTGAGCTATGTATTTTACGCGTTGGTGGGTGGGGCCTGAGTACCATGAGAAAGCCCCATCTATCCGGTACAATGACACCCGACCAATTGAGTGTTGTGAGTTGGAATCGAACTTGGATAACCTATTTGTTTGAGAAGCGGAAAGTATTTTGAATTTCGGACTGACGTATGTACACATTCACATGTACTTGTCTACTTGTGTTGTAAACGAGGTAGCCAATAAGACCGTGCATATTCTGTGCTCAACTCTCCTATAAACAATTTGTGTAGATCTCGTTTATTGTACACTGCTTAGCTCACCGCCAATTTTTATGAGAGCTTTTTGTTATACAACAATATGTTGTTTTTTTTCAATTAAATAAAAACAAAATGCCGATTGTCATTTGCAATATTTATTAATAAATAAATCATCATTAAAATACATTTTAAAAATAAAAAAGCACACGAGTAGAATTTACTTGATGGGATTTTATGACAACATATTTATGGTCCAGTTCACATTTCTTAGACAAAGTGTACATCAAATGTGAATAGGATTTCAGCTCCGCAGATGCGTTATATACGATCTATTTTAAGAATTAATCTGCAATCTATTGCTGAAAATGTATGTTGACATTTGTTTGCGAAATGCACAAGTAAGATTATTTTTTTCTAAAGATTCTAACACATATGTATAATTCCAAAATCGTTATTACTAAAAAGTTAGCAAGCAAAAACATATATTCCAATTCAAAGTGTTTTGAAGTTGGTACGTGCTACATTTAAAGAAATATTTTAAAACAGAACGATTGATAAATATGGACCCTAATCTTTTTTCGACAGTTTGTGAAGTACGTTGTTAGTGAAAATGGCTCTTGATTTTGCTAGTTGTAAGCCCGTCTTCCACTTTCTTAAGTGGTGTTTCGTGTGACCTCACAAATTTATATTGAATGTAAACATGTACGATAATACAAGGTAGTGTTCAATAAAGATACGTTTTCAACGAGGTAACATGAACCCCACACCCTACCGATAAGCTAATGAACGTACTTTAAGTCAACACTAACATACTATGATATGTGTCATGTCATATTCTATATATCCTATATTGAAAATGAGTAAAACCACAACACGTTTAGTAGATTAAAAAATAGTTTAAAAACGTGATGCCATGAAAATAAACCAGAGTACGCCATTCGCTCGTTTAGTGTAATTTAGTTGTCATAATGTTCAAATATAGCTTTTCGTTTATCCCATGGGACTATTTTCACCAATGATTGCATGATAATGTGACTTCATTTCAGAAATGCATGTATTTAGTCACTTCGTACAATCTCGAAAATCAGTTAGTATTCCACAATGATCAAATACAGCTATACATTTACCCCATTTGGATTTTTTCGCCAATGTTTGTATGATAATGTGATGAACTTCAATTTTGAAGTGCATGTATCCCATAAATAAGCCGTTTGACATTCGAGTTAAATCAGGATTTTTCTTTTAACCGAATTAAAAGGTAATCTCTGTGGTTACACACACACCTATATTTAGTTAACAATTTTTTATTCAAACTTGTGAATTTTAATAAAAGACGATGTGAACATATCAAATGATGTTTATACATTGTGCGTCTTACATCAAAAATTATTAACGTTCGTGCATTGGATGTTAAAACTCGATAAGTGTGCTTAATTATCGGTTGACATTCAATATAGTCATATTTTCATTACTATTGAGATAATGTTATATTTAGGATTGTTTCATTAAAAAAAAGATACAACGGTTTATCTGCATCACATTGCAGTGATATGTTGAACGATTAAATCGTCAGTATCAGCGTCAATTATTGGTAACGAAGATATTAAAATCCATACTTATAAAATCATTCAGACAAGATTGTTTAATTTCGATCACAATTGCATGGGACTTGAATTGGCTTAAAGATAAAAGTTTTATTTTTTTGTTCCAGAGACAGATAGTTATTTTACATAAAAAAGAGACGACTGAAGGCGGTGGTTGCTTTTACAAGGACAGGAAAAATGTGATAATTTGATATAGTGCGACGTGAAGTTTGTTTGTCATTTCAAGACATTTTTAATTCTCGTGCTTAGGACTCATCTAGATACGTTTCAACATGCGAAAAAACCATACAGAGCCATGAAAATCCCATGATCAACTGAATAAGTCAAGAAACAATAGTGGATGTCAGTTTAAACTACAAGACAGATCAAACATTAATCAGACACACGTGCTTTGAACAGAAAGAAGACGATACGGTGTGTGACACATCAACCAACAATGTTTTTATGTTTAAATTTCATTGAGCCTCTCAACAAAACGGAACACAACAATGACGTCTGAGGCTGAAGAAATGACTAGAGACATGAAGTCGGCGGCGTTATCGGTAACTATATTTGTCGGCATTGCGGTCGCGGTCGGTTTCGTCGGGAACCTCTTCGTGCTGTACGTGTTCCTCTTCCGGTACCATACCTGCAACTTCCGGTACTTCGTTCTCTGTCTGGCGTTCCTTGACTTCATCAGCACCCTGACTACGATGCCAGGCGAGATCATAACGCAACAAAACTGGTATACGTACCCATTTACGTTTTTCTGCAAGGTCAAATCCTTTTTTAACGTCTACACCGTGACTGGCGAAGCGGTGTGTCTATGCATCATAGCCGTAGACCGCTACCGAAAGGTATGCAAGCCGTTTGGTTGGCAGATTCGTCCGCGACCAGCCTTGTTCTTATGTGGATGCATCCATATCGTAGCTGTCGCCATGGCGATTCCGGTCTCGTTTCTATGGAGAGTGAATTCGCATGTAGAGAAATACAATAACAAGTTAGTCAAGGTCACCGTGTGCGAGAAGGATCAACAATATTTACAATCCGATGTTCCGTTTGTCTATGTTACAACGATTGAGGCTTTTGTCTCCCTTTGCCTCGTGGTTATGTTTTTTCTGTACATATTTGTGGCCAAGAAGTTGATTCTAGGTGGAAGTAGATTCCAACCGCGGTCAGAGTCCCAGAGTTCAAATCACCAACGCTCCAGTACCGAAAAAGCGTTAAGTTCAGACAGAGCTCGGTCCGAAGACGGGTATTGTTCGACGTCAGAAGAACTGTCAAAGATTGACCTGAACGGAAAAATCGACATGGAGCAACCTCCAAACTTGAGTACCAACAGTAGTGATTTATCAAGTGAAGTTGTCATTGAGGTTGAAGACATGAGTGTAGTTACAACCAACAGAGGAGACCCGGGAAAAGTTAGTGCAAAGGCCTCAACGTCTATTACAGCTGCGATTGTCCACCAAAGAGAAGACAAAATCAGCAGGGTTCGGCGAAAGACACTGATCATGTTAATTCTGACCACAGTTTTCATCATCACCGCATTTCTGTACCTAACCTTACTGGCGTAAATCTCGAGGTCAAACGACATTTTGCAGCACATGGACGACCATGGAAAGGCGGCGTATTTCTTCTTTTTTCGGTTGGTGTTCATCAATCACGTAATTAACCCGATTGTCTACGGATGCCTGGATGAACAGTTTAAGAAAGTGCTGTCGGACGTGAAAAAATTATGTGGTCACTTTGTTCAAAAGAAAGTAGACACTCTAGCACACATATATGTGTTTGTGTGTTGTTCATGAACATTATTGTTGATACTTTTATGTAAAAGCACGCCAAAAGTGCAATATTTGACAAAACAATTAACGTATGTATTCATAATCACTATTGTTTTCTTTATTAGGTAGCGTTCAATTGACTTACTTTATCGTAATGCCATATGTTGAATATAATATCTCATTAAGTATGAAATATAAATCTTTTGTTTTCACAGTGTCATTAGTAATTATAAATTCGTGCTTTATGCAATTTTATTTCAGTAAACATTCACCTGCTATGTTTGTTTGTATTTTAGTCACTTCGTACAACCTCGAAAAGCATTCCTGTATAAAACTGTGTAAAAGCGTATTTGCGTTGCTACCTAAGATTGTCCTTACGTTTGAATATTTGTGTTCATGGTTTCTAAAACAAACTATTGCATTTTAACATAACGATTTTTCATTTCCATAACATGAGCCAGTTAAAGATAAAGAACATGCTTAGTCAGGACGAGCGGTTATCATGTTAAACATTTTGCCTTTGGTGTTCAAGATAATTCACTGAATGTTAGAGATAAATGCTTAAAATCATCCCAAAATATATCATTACTCCAAAGATTAAATATTTGAAGATGCACGCGGTAAAGCATTGAACCCATCTTTATAATAGGATAAATGTCGATCAACTCAACTAGTTAACGTATTTTTGTTCAACACTAACATATTATGATATATCACATGCTATACCCTGTTTTCAATGTAATACAGACATTACGTATTTTTTATATTACACATGTGTAATACAACATTTTTAAGCTTTTTTTATTGGCTACAGAATTAATAACTAACCAATCGCATGGCTTTGGCTTTGGTGAAATGACGTTGTCACATGAAATGACGTCATGATAGTAAACAACTTTTAGATCTATCAGCATTTGTTTTGTCAATTAAGACGTATTTTATTTAGTTTAAAAGAATGTGATAAAAAAGATCTGACACTCGTTGTCATATCATACCATATTTCATTAAACACGTCCAGGAAATTCGTAAGTAAGCTCGCCAAAGGCTCGCTTACTAACAAAATTCCTGAACTCGTTTAATAAAATATGGTATGATATGACAACTCAGGTCAGATCCTATATATGTGTCATATCATTCGATATCCTATATTAAAAATCGACCAGAGTCTGTCATTCGATTGTTTAGTGTTATTTAGTAGTCCACGATGTATAAATATAGCTTTACATTTACCACATGGGGATAGTTTTGCCCATGTTTGCCTGATAATAGGGGCGAACTTCATTACCGAAGTACATGTATCCCATAAACAAGCCTTTTGACCTTCGAGTTTAATCAGGAGTTTGCTTTGAGCAGATTTCAAAGGTAAGCTCTGTGATAACACAAAATTATATTTAGTTAACAACTTTGAAACAAAGCGTGTGTGTTTTAATGAGAGACAATGTAACAAGAGCAAACCATGCTTATAGATTGTGTGTCTTACATCACGAATTATTTACTTTCGTGCATTTGATGTTAAAACTCGATATTTATCCTTAATTATGGTTGAAATTTAATATAGTCTGATTTAAATTACTATTGAGATAACGTTATCTCTAGGTTTGTTATATTTTAGAAGGATGAAACAGCATGTCTGCATCACATCGCAGTTATGTGTTAAACTCTAGTTTAAATTAAATCCGTAAATATAGGGACGCTGATGGTGTGTCTCTTATTTCTAACGAAGTTATGAATGCATTCAGACCTGCTTGTTAACTTTTGATCATAATTACATTGGACTCGAATTGGCTTAAATGATGAAAGTTAGTTGGTTATGTTTTTGTTCTAGGTATTAATAATAATTTTACATAATTGTATTTGCACTTGCACTCGGCGGTTGCTTTAACAAAGACAGGATGATAGTGATAATTTGAGAGCTTGCGACGCAAAGTGTCTTTGTCATATCAATACATTCTCAAAACATGTGCTAAGGACGAAGCCGTATACGTTTCATTTAGTGAAAAACTATACAGAGACATAAACATGATCAACTGAAAAAGGGCAGATGTTAGTTTTAACTACAAGACGGATCAAACATTATCCAGACACACGTGCTTTGAACATAAAGAAGACGATACGGTTTGTGACACATCCCCACAACCGTGTTTTTCATGTTTATATTTCAGTCTGTTTCTCAACAAAACGGAACACAACCATGACGTCTGAGGCTGAAAAAATGACCAGAAACTTTAAGTCGGTGGCGTTACCGGTAACTATATTCGTCGGCATTGAGGTCGCTGTCGGCTTCGTCGGGAACCTCTTCGTTCTGTACGTGTTCCTCTTCCGGTACCATACCTGCAACTTCCGGTACTTCGTACTCTGCCTGGCGTTCCTTGACTTTATCAGCACCCTTACCACGATGCCAGGTGAGATCTTTACGCTTCAAAACTGGTACACGTACCCATTTCCGGTTGTCTGCGAGATCAAATCATTTTTTAACGTCTACACCGTGACGGGCGAAGCGGTGTGCCTGTGCATTATAGCCGTAGACCGCTACCGGAAAGTATGCAAGCCGTTCGGTTGGCAGATTCGTCCGCGACAAGCCTTGTTCTTATGTGGATGCATCCATATCGTAGCTGTCGCTATGGCGATTCCGGTCTCCTTTCTTTGGGGTACGCATACTGAGACATACCAAAACACGTCAGTCACCGTATGTGAGAAGGATCAAAAATATTTAGACAAAGATGCTCCGTTTGTGTATGTTACAACAATTGAGGTGATTGTCTTTATTTGCCTCGTGTTTATGTCTGCCCTGTACATATTTGTGGCCAAGAAGTTGATACTAGGTGAAAGTAGATTCAGAAGGCGGACAGAGTCCCAGAGGGGAATCAGTTCGAATCCCCAATGTTCTAGTACGGAAAAAGCGTTAAGTGTGGACAAAAACCTCTCTGAAGACGGGTATTGTTCGACGTTAGAAGAGCTGTCAAAGACTGATCCGAACGGAAAAGTCGACATGGAGCAACCTCCAAACTTGAGTACCAACAGCAGTGATTTACCAAGTGAAGTTGTCATTGAGGTTGAAGACATGCGTGTAATTACAACCAGCAGGGAAGACCCGGGAAATGTCAGTGCAAAGGCCTCAACGTCTATTACAGCTGCGATTGTCCACCAGAGAGAAGACAAGGTCAGCAGGGTTCGGCGAAAGACACTGATCATGTTAATCCTGACCACAGTTTTCATCATCACCGCAATTCTGTACCTAACCTTATTGGCTTTAATCTCGAGGTCAAACGACATTTTGCAGAACATGAACGACGATGGAAAGGTTGCGTATTTCTTCTTTTTCCGGTTGGTGTTCATCAATCATGTAATCAACCCGATTGTCTACGGATGCCTGGATGAACAGTTTCAGAAAGTGCTGTCGGACGTAAAACATTTTGTGGTCAATTTGTTCAAAAGCAGACAGACACTGTAGCACATCTACTTGCGTGTAATATTCATGAACTTCTATTTTGACACTATTTAATAATGTCTTATTTAATTTTACAGCTCGCCGGAAGTGATTTATTGTGGCAAAACAATTAATGCATGTATTCATATTCCTTTTTTTTTCTTCGTTCAATATGATTAACCTTTTCGTAATGCCATATGTTAGAAAGGATATTTTATTAAGCATGACATATAAATTTATCTTTTTTTTTAAATGTCATGTGCGATGTTATGTTCATGATTTATTAATGTTGGTTTGAGCCATTTAAGACACATCGTACAATCCCGAAAAGCAGTTTGGCATACCGGTTTTAAAGCGTATTTGCTTTGCTATCTAGCATTGTTCTAACGTTTGAATATTTTTGGTCATTGGTTTATACGATAAACTTTTGCATTGTAACGAATTTCATTTTCATCAAATGAGTCGGACTTAGATAAAGAACATGCTTAGTCAGGACGAATTGTTATCATGTTAAACATTTTAACTATAGTGTACAATATAATTCACGTAAAACTGTTTACCACGGGTATGAGTTTGCCACAAACCCGTAGCAGACATTTAGTCAGGTACGTAGGTCAATCATTGAAGTGTTAGCGGTGTAAATTTATCTTATCTGTCAAACTAACTTGTTGATTGTCTGAAGAGCTCTTGACATATTGAAATTAACCAATCCAGCATTTATCCTATGGTTTGTCCTATTGTTCCTGGTATATAGCCCATTACGACCAATCGAGGATATTAAGTGTTATGGATGTTTAAGTAAAACGTACAATATGTAAACAAAGGCGTGTATTACTTTGAATATACGTGACTTTAGTTTTGTGTCTTGTACTTAAGTTCATAATACTTAGACAAACGTTCCAAACATCAGTTTTTGTTTTGTAAAAGTTCTAAGCGATCGTTATAATCTTATGAAAAAGTGTACCTTCTATCGTTTACTAGACATTCGGGAAGCATTTGACTAAAAAATGTGTTTTGAGGCTAAATATTTCGGAAATCTTAAATAACCTATTAAGTTTGAATATATTTATTACGTGTATATCAGACACATCAAGTCCAAGTTAATGATAAGTGGGTTCATAGGTATTAAGATCTAAATGTTTACATGTAATTCATATAGCACCGCGAGATGTCGTTTAATTAGTAGGAGTACTATCGACCAAATTACTGACCCTTTTGGAATACCAGATAGCCTTTCAGTTTTTCTTATTAATAACTATTAGTTTGTGGCCAGTTAAAAAGAAGTAAAATTGAACACTGAGAAGGTTAGAGGAATTTTAATATCCTTTTTGAATGGCGTGGTAAAATGTCTTTCATAGGTCAAGCAAGCACATTACGACATTCTGCTTCTTTAGCCACTTGTTTAACAATGCCTGTATGTTGTGAGTAAGGTTGCTTTTAATCCAATATATTGTGCACTCGCGCAGAAACTGTTATCATTAGTTGGTTCAACACACTTTAAAGGACCAAATCAACTGAATGTCAAATTGTGCATCATGTTACTAAGAAATGCTGTATTTTGTTTCAGTATAAAAGTTTATTAATTGTTTTTATTATCAACCAAGGATTTACAATACACCCGATCCACTCACAGTGTTCTTATCGTCTCGTTATTATTACGTATACGGTTACCCGCGTATAAGGAAGCAAATCGGCATTCGAGTATATAAACCAATCATATGATCTGCCTTCGGGTAAACGTTATTTTATTTGAGATAACGTGGACTCTTTAATTAAGGCATGGATCAAATATATCCAGAGGATTTGTTTTGCTTTGGATGAATACATGTACAGTGTAACTGTTATGGTTATCTCAATAAGAGATTAATAAAGACGACATGGCGTCAGAAATCGAGTTGCTAGATGAAATGAACAAGAACATGGCGAGGGCTGTTTTACCGGTCACGGTATTCGTCGGCATTGAAGTCGCTGTCGGCTTTGTCGGGAATCTGCTAGTGCTGTACGTGTTTCTCTTCCGGTACCATGCCTGTAACTTCCGGTACTTTGTGCTCTGTCTGGCGTTCCTTGATTTTATTAGTACGGTGACCACGATGCCAGGCGAGATCTTAACGCAACAAAACTGGTATGCCTACCCGTTACCGATTTTCTGCAAGGTGAAGTCATTTTTCAACATTTTTACGGTAGCAGGTGAGGCGCTGTGCCTTAGCATCATAGCTCTCGACCGATACCGGAAGGTATGCGCGCCGTTTGGATGGCAGATAAAACCCCGGCACGCTTTACTGGTGTGTGGTGTAATTCTTGTCATGGCCGCCATCGTGGCGTCTCCAGTTCCGTTCTTCTGGGGCGTTACTAAACATGCTACTCGTTACAAAAATACCGTTGTCAACGCAACATTGTGCGAGAAAGATGGGAATTTCGTTAATTCCAACGCGCCGTTTATTTATGTAACCATCGCCGAGGTGGGTATCTCCATTTGCCTTCTGATTATGTTTATTCTCTACATATTTGTGGCAAAGAAGTTAATACTGAACGAACGCAGGTTTCGACGCCTGTCAGTTCCCGAATGTGCGCCGGTTGCTGCAAGCTCCATGTCCGGTACCGCGAACGCACTCGGTTCGGAAAAATCGCGGACAGAAGAAAGCTATTGCTCGATGTCGGATGAACTTACACAAACACCCACGCAGAAAGAAGATACACTGAAAACACATTTCGATCCAGAGACAGAGTTAAGCGTTGATTTGTCCAGTGTTATCGAAGTTGACTTCGAATATGAGAGTTCGGGAACTACGGACAAAGAGGTCAAAGACCATTGTAACGCGAACCGCACCAAGACATTGAAAACATTTACAGAGTGTTTGAAAGTGCATCGTCAGCGTCTTAACAAGGTTCGGCGCAAGACGTTAATTATGATCATCGTAACGACAGTGTTTATCATCACATGCATTCTGTACCTCACTCTTCTAGCATTCATATCAAGAAAAGACGACATCTTGTGGCACATGAACGACATCGAAAAGGCGGTGTATTTCTTCTTCTTCCGGTTGGTGTTCATCAATCACGTGATTAACCCGATTATCTACGTATGTCTGGATGAACAGTTTAAAACCGTACTTTTAGATGTGAAACACTCGATACTGTGTGCTTGCCAACGCAAATCAAAAGAGCTCAATTGAACGCAAAATAATATGATCTAAAGACTGAGATCATATCTGAAATGGTTTCCGCAGATTTTGCAGGCTAATTAGTATTTGTATTAGGATGTAAACTTTCTAACCTTTATTATTATTTATAAATGTTCTATTGGTCTTAACCAAGGTGTCGCACTATCGCTAATTGCATTCGGCATTTTACAAAGATGTGTAGATAATGCCAGATGTGTGTTACGATCACTTATGGTGTTTTTATATCTTATTTTTTTAGATTTATGTTTTTTATGTTATTCCAAGATTGTGAATTATTATCAAATCACAGACATACATAACATAGTATCTGTATAGTATATGCTTACATATGTTATTAAATCTACTCTCCTTGTAGGCACCAATGTTCTTATACAGACGCATTTCCTATTGTTGCATAATATTTAACTTTATTCCAGAGTATACTGGTTTAGGAATGTTATTAACTATGTAATATAATATAAAAATGTCAATTTATTGCTATGAACAAACATTAGATCTGCACCAAAACAAACATATCGTACGAATAAGTGANTTAATACTGAACGAACGCAGGTTTCGACGCCTGTCAGTTCCAAAACGTGCGTCTGTCGCTGCAAGCTCCATGTCCGGTACCGCGAACGCACTCGGTTCGGACCAATCGCGGACACTAGAAAGCTATTGCTCGATGTCGGATGAACTTACACAACACATGCAACACGAAGGTGTTCCAGAAAAACATATCGCTCCAGAGACAGAAAAAAGTCTTGATTTGTCCAATGATATCGCAGTTGACTTGGAGGATATTAGTTCGGTTACTACGGACAAAGTGGACAAAGACCAGTGTAATGAGAACAGTACCAAGACCTTGAAAACATTAAAAGAGTGTTTAAAAGTGCATCGTCAGCGACTTTACAAGGTTCGGCGCAATACGTTAATAATGATCATCGTAACGACGGTGTTTATCATCACATGCATTCTGTACCTCACTCTTCTAGCATTCATATCAAGAACAGACGACATCTCGTGGCACATGAACGACACCGAAAAGGCGGCGTATTTCTTTTTCTTCCGGTTGGTGTTTATCAATCACGTGATCAACCCGATCATCTACGGATGCCTGGATCAACAGTTTAAGAAAGTGGTGTTGGATATGATACACTCTATTCACCAAAGTGTCGCCAATTGCATTCCGCATTTTTAAACGATGTTTTAATGATGTCTGATTTGTGTAACGGTGAATTATGGTGTATGTATATATTTGTTTAGATGTTATTTATCTCATGTCATGAGTGTATAGTACTATAAAATCACAATCGTGCAATGCAATGTTTTTATATAGTTAGTGCCTACAACTGTAATTATCAATCACGTGATCAACCCGATCGTCTACGAATGCCTGGATCAACAGTTTAAAACCGTACTTTCAGATGTGAAACACTCGATTCTGTGTGCTTGCCAACGTACATCAAAAGAGCTCGATTGAACGCAAAATAATATGTTCTAAAGACTTAGACCCATCTTTAACATCTTAAACATTCTTAAGATAAATCTCTCAATTGTTAAAATATATAAGCATTGTCGTTGAAATTAAATATACCAATATGTTTTATTTGATTCAATTTGGAATACACATTTTTAGGAAAACTGTTTGTATTCTTAATGCGAATGTGTTGTGTTGAATTCCATAATGATTAGACATATTCAAGTAATTTGCATGTCGTCTTTTAAAAACGTATTTAAAGGCAAATCTATAAATAAGCTAGTTTGCAAGGTGATGGAGAAGAGATCATATCTGAAATGGTTTCCGCAGATTTTGCAGGCTAATTAGTGTTGGTATTAGAATGTAAACTTTATAACCTTTATTATTATTTATAAATGTTCTATTGGACTTAACCAAGGTGTCGCACTATCGCTAATTGCATTCGGCATTTTACAAAGATTTCAAGATGATGCCAGATGTGTGTTACGATCACTTATGGTGTTTGTATATCTTATTGTTTTAGATTTATGTAATTTATGTAATTCCAACATTGTTTAGTATTATCAAATCACAAGCATACAATACATTGTATCTATATAGTATATGCTTACATTTGTTACTAAATCTACTCTTCCTGTAGGCATCAATGTTCTTATACAGATGCATTTCCTATTGTTGCATAATATTTACATTTATTTCAGAGTATACTGGTTTAGGAATGTTATTAACTATGGAATATAATATTAAAATGTCAATTTATTGCTTTGAACAAACATTAGATCTGCAGCAAAACAAGCTCCCATGATATGACTTAAATACTGCTAAAAAGAAGATACAGGTTAACCATAAAATACGTATCTGATATCAGCTGTCGGGCTGACTTATACTCAGATAGAATACCATGTTCATCTCAAAGTATTGCCGTGACAAACAAACACGCGTTATCAACATTTAAGTTTAGGTATTAATTTCCGTAAATAAAGATGTCATCGATGTTTGCGTGTGTCTTCTTATTTTCCTGAGGACGTGTGTTGAGCTGCTTGCACTGGATTCAGGTATTTCTAAAATACGTCAATATGCGAATACTATATCCTCATTACTCCTCATGGGGTTGTTATATGAGGTGCCCTTCTTCAAAATTCATATCAAGTCCAAAAAGGTTATTTGTTTCAACTAACATCTCCAAAAATAAACGGTAAGGTAGGTCGGCTGAACTTAATTTTGTCGTTTACTGCTTTGCCATTCGAAAATTATTTCCCGCTTTTTATGGAAGTAAATATTGGACTTAAACCAGAAAATATAAGAAAAAAAAGGGCGTAAAACAAAGTTATGAGACTTTCGTTCCGTGGTGGATACTTTAAAAGTAAGGGGATGGTTCAATCAAATACCTTTAATTGTGTTTAAGATATTAAATTTCATACTATTTATTAACAATAAACAAACAGACAGGCCTATACGAGTGTTGGATTTATTGACACAAACCGTATCACGACCAGGATGTAAAGAATATACAGTGTGATAAGATTGTTCGCCAACGCAAACACATTTTTATCAGAAATTGGTATTCCCCTTGTTTCCACGAGATTATTTTATCAAATGGAATGCAACGTACACAGAGATATCACATGGTAAGTCACACTGACCTAGAAATAAAAGATAACTTAAAACGTTAACAATTTTTGTGGTTGTGTTTGTTTGCTCGATATATTTAAAGACAACATACGAGCATTTTCAATTGATCTAATTTTAACGCTCAATTTATTTGGCTTCGTTATCCTTGTTTGTTCGCGAAATACATAAATATAAATCAGAAATTAATGGAAAAAATATTTTATGGCTGACAAAATTAAAAACACTCATCAGGTCATGTGACATAAATCCACTGAAAAAAAACACCCTCATTCTAACCTGAACAGACGGGCGTTTCGTCAAATTGATAAATTTTGTTAATATTCGTTTAAAGATTTATTAGAGGAGACCACTGCGATGAGTTGTAGATGTAAAAACCCCAGCGTTGTCTACCTATTAAATTGAGAAATCATGTCGGTAAACGTTGATACTTGAATGATGTACATGTACCTATGTATATTGATATCTGCAGACTTGAAATGTTTAGTTTCTGTTAAGTTAGACTCCTGTAAGGTCTGTCAACATTTGCATTCACATATAGTTCGCTGTTCCTAGTCGGACTGTGCAGTGGCAACAATTCTTGTGAAGTACCTAGTCGGACTCGGTACTGGCTACGGTGTTCTGTGCGGATCTGGCCTCGGGTGGGGCGTCCTCCATGAGTGCACACTGCACCTCCACGTGCTGGTTCTTCCATGACACGTTCTTACACACACCACGTGACTCGATCACCGCAACGACTTCATCCATCTCGCTCCCTGGAACGTTCACGTTCGCAAACCTCACCAAACCATCCTCTTCATGCTTATCGGTGAAGATACACTTCAGATTCGTTATCCAGTAGGTTTTAACCGTCGTATCGTCCTTGGTCCGCCGAACAGAAACCGGAAGTGAACCTTTGGGCAACGATATTGTTGTGGTAACTTGGAACTCCATGACCGACGGTTCTTCATAGACGTACAGCGTAGCTCGAGCAGTGTTCCAGGCCGGAACAGTGATTTCCGTGTTGATGTTCCAGGTAAGGGTCTCGCTGAATTCTTCACATTTTGTGTCAGTCACTGACAGGGATCCATTGACGCCTCCTCCAACCTTCACCACGCCGGCGAGGTCGATTTCGAGATTGGCTTCGCTACCTACAAATGGGGATATAAAACATACATTGAAGTATAGACAGAAACTGTCAAACGCATTATGTACATATATAAAGAAGTGAAACTCCAGAAGCTGCAGCAGTATTGCTTTTCTATCATACACACCTTCGTGGTCCTTTATTTATGGCAAGGAACCAATTGCCAAAACTGTACAGTACGGCACAAAACGAAACACCAGATACACATAGTAGAATAAAGCTGGGGTCACCGCCTTGGAAAGGTCAATGCTAAGCCCTGTGGGTTTAAACCGGTTATAGAGCGCTCAACTTCACACTTGGCCCAGCCATATTTATGATACATATACGTGTAAATAAAATTTAACCTCATAGCATTGCAACTCAAATTAAACAGTAATAAAAGGGAATTAAAACGCATTCAATTTAATTACTATTAAAGTACTCAATGGTAGGAAGGAGACCAGAGCAACAGAGTTACAACTTTTTGAGGCACGATGAAATGAAAATACGAACATGCATCAACTACATCCCTTCTTTTTACAAAAAGATTTAAGAATATAGCATCATACAGTTAATATTTCAGATCATCATATATAACATTTATAACTTATCATACAGCTAAATTAGTTTATAGAAAGAAACTCTGGGTGTCGGATAAACGTCTGCTGTACATGCCTTACAGCCTTTACCCTGCTACTTCATGTTCAAAGCGGACTACGTTTTGGCATTTCATTTCTTGTTAAAGGTCAAAAGGGATATACATGTACAAACATGTTGTAACTGATAGATTATCAAGATTTATTAGATATCGTGTAATTAATGGCCTTCGGCCCAAAATACAGCATTCATTTACAATTACAGTATAAAATGATAAATGCCACCTTTTATAAATTGTGGTTTTACACTTGTGTTTTGACAAATACACATTTTCAAAATTATACAAAATCCGTGTTACTTGTAAATTTCACTTAAGTGCGTTGCTATTTAAGATGTGCATCAATTTAATAGCTAATAATACATACTAATGCATAACATTCAAATATCTAGATAAAACATGTATTTCATTTTAATAACAATAATACAGATAGACCGATGATAACAGTGCATACACGTATATAGTTCCATTATTCATATAATATAGAATCAAAAATATTATTTTTCGGCATTTTGTGACAATAGTAGTGTTTGTCTATGAAACTTTTATACAACAAAAAATATTACATAACAACGTTTGTAATCAAAGTAAATTTATATTCCCAATGACATTCATTAATCTCGTAACATAGAATGTTAATTGTTTTATAACAGAAATATTGATATGCCCTGCATATAGGAACATTAAAGTATTTAACATTNCTTTTGTAAATATCCGTTTAAAGATTTATTAAAGGAGAACACTGCGATGAGTTGTGGATGTAAAACCCCCAGCGTTGTCTACCGTATTAAATTGAAAAATCATGTACGGTTAAGAAAGGTTATTGAAATAATAACCAACGGGTTAAAGTCCTATGTGTAGGAATAAGATAATGAGAGCGACAGCCCTAGATAATTGATTACAAGCATACCAACGACTGTGATTTGGTCAATCAACGGCGATTTAAATAGGGGATTGTTTAGTTTAAAAAAAAGCTAAAAATAATGTTTATAATTTAAAAATTGTGTACATGGATATTGGTATTTATAAGTTCTGTATGTCAATTTAACGCATAAGGAGCTCAATCACCCTTGTAAATGTAATTTCAAAAATATGTTCATTATGTCTCCGAAACAGAATCACTTGCTGGTGTGAAGAAGGACATATATTTAATCCACTTAAATTCTGTTTAAGAGGCAAATAATTGTACAACTGCTTGCATTTTTATCTTACATAGCATTATACAAAATGTCTATTGCTTGAACAAAACAGTGTATTGTGCTTTCATTGATTACGGAAAGGCATTCGATACATTTAGCAACAGAGCATAATGGATAAAATTAATTGAATCAGGCCTTAGGTGCACAATGATTAAAGTGATAATAAATAATATATGCAAATGTTTATTCATGTATTAAAAAAGTAAGATGTGTGATATATGAACTTATTTAATGTCTCTCCTGATGTTCAACACGTAGTACCTCTGTTGCCGCTATTTTTTATCATGTTTATCAATGATTAAAGATTGTATGTTTACGTTCACAATTTTACAAAGGACTATTTGGATTTTCGTGCTGTTTTTATGCTGTTATTTGCTGATGATATTGTATTATCTACTACTAACTCAGTAAGCCTTCAGAATCAACTCAACGATATATACCTTTACTCTTCTGAATCGGGTCATCAAAAAAAATGTTAATAAGCGACAATTTTCATATTTGAAAAACAAAAAGCAGGTGCAACTATTCATGGTCAATAAATAACGAGTTTATTTAAATATTCGATAATTGTGTGAATTGTGTATAAAATGCCATAACGCTGGAAATCTGTTTAATATAATAAAAACTATTAAATGAACAACACTTAGAGCTTATCATTATCTTGTATCTATTATAACCGTGTCAAATAAGATGCCAAATCCAAACTATCGCTGTTCGATTCATTAGTAGCGCCAATTATACTATATTGTTCTGAAGTTTGGGGCATCTATGACAATCTAAAACCATCTACTTCTAACAATGCTGTACTTAGTGAATTGGGTAGATTCCCTTTAGCCGTTATATGCAAACCAAGGGCATTGCATTATTGGATGAAAATTGTTAGTAGGCAAAATTCAATATTATATTTAGTGTCAAAGGAACAGATAAAATTTGTAAACCAAGTTAAATT
>VMBQ01005253.1:2816-69302 GCA_007657795.1 Dreissena rostriformis
ATTATATGAACCAGTTTATTGTGTACATTATCCCAACTACGAATACTAATAGGCCGTACACATACTATAGACGGTCTCTACTATCTAATTACATGTTAGGAACCAAACGTCCCTCACTAGATTCTTCACATCGTGCGTGAGAATTGTGTATTGTATACAAAAGGTTTATAGTAAACGTATTGTATACAATTATTATATCCAGTTGTGTTCTCAAATGCTCTAATCAACATTTCTATAAACGGACAAGTTAAATTGTCTTAAATAGCACAACATCAATTCAAACAGCACACCAACACCCATAAAAACAGTAAAAAAATGAATTCCCGTTGGTCAATGTATCTGAAAATAAGTCTTTCTAACAAAAACTGAAGATGGTCAAGTGTCTTGTCATGGGTCAGAAAACATTTACTAAATGTAGCTATGTTTTTAACCACGCAACAGTGAGCTTTTAAACATAATATTCATAACGAAGCCAATGAAAGTCTTATTACAGGAAGGGCTTTCATGCAGGTGTATCTTAAAATTACCGCTACAAAGTTTACGGGAGTGAGTTAATTTATTGACTTCTTTGAAAAATGTAAACTTGGGATGAACATAACTTTCAGATATAATACAAGCAAACCAATTTTACAGCACGGTGATAATTCGCCTCACATTAAATGATTGCACATTACATGAATCACTGCTCATGCCATTCTTGTTATCTGATTGAAGAAGTTTGAAGACAGACATGGACTAATTCGCGTTGAAAAGGTATTTTGAATATGAGTGATAAAAACATCAGTTTGATGCTTGCAGGTATCGTACTGTGCTTGATCATGTATACAGTCAATATCTATTAACAATAATCCCTGTTGACCAGAAATTATGGTTATCGCCATTATTGTGTCGTCTCATTCATAATTAATATGACCCATCCATTTTTGTTTGAACATAAAACATCTAATGAAAGAGATTGCAGTGCCCTTGATACATTATTGCTTTATTCATATTGCAACCATTGTCATTTTATAAATTACTGAGCCAGGAAATTGTTTAATGCTTCATGAAACGTGTTTTTGTTGAACAAGAACTGATGGTAAATTCTTAATCCATGTGGTGTATCAAAACGATTTTAATGCATACTTTCGTTAATACTGTCAAAGAATTCAAAACTGTGAAAACTGCAGTACAGACGATTATGCAAATCGAGTAAATCTCATTTACCAAATACAAGACCATATACACTGGAGGTCTCAATATTAGGATGCCTCACACGTTCGTAGTGTGCTAAAATACGCCTTTGCGTATTTTGCACGTTGGTCGTCCGTCTGAAAAGATTTAAATTTATAGGTTGTTAACTTAAACATATAAATAATCAGTAATTCTGATGAAACCAAAGCTCCATAAAGCATTCAGTGCTTTAATATGCTTTTGGAGCAGTTAATGTTCGCAACAGTACTGCAAAAAGGGCACTGATTGGCTAATTGGATACCTCATTAAGGGAGCTGGTACGAAACATGCATACATGGTGACTTATTTATCTTCACAAGGGCCGTCATGCTCTTCTTTCACTAGACTACTCAGTTGATGTATTTCTTTAAGCTCTATTTTGTACACTCTTACGGACTGTTTGGCCGCATGTGCCTATTTCTGCTTGTTATTGATTGAACATCACTTGATTCTTACGCGTTTTAAAAGCAAGGCATTTATTCTACACACAAACAATGCAAATAACTCATTATTGATTTTATTCCAGTTTTTTTACAAACTTGTGAATACACTGCGTCAACCGCGCGTCAGACGTGCGGCCACCGTATGAATGTTTAACAATCGCTCGAATAACGCACGTAGGAATCACGACCGTCGTGAGTCTGACGCACGATGTACGCATTCAAACGCACTAACGAAGAACCCCTCGGCCACTTTGAGTATTAAAAAGCGTGCGTCAACCGTGAGGTTAGCGCGCGTAGATCACACATTGTACGAGCGTACTCTACAAATGTTTCCTCAAACGCAGGCATTTCAGGCGATCTAAAAAGCGTGCGTCTGGTCTGCGCACCGCATCTGACGCAGTGGGTTGTAAACAAGGCTTTAACGCATTAAATTGAGACAAAACATGTAATACTATATAACTTTTGATAACCCGATATTTTCCAACATCGACTTATTAATTTAAATACAATTGATTTGTTTCAGGCGTCATAGGGCGTAATTTACAGGTGGGTTAAAACGTGAATGTTTCCCTCAGGGACGTATTTAAATAAAACTTAATTGCACATAACAGTTGGGAGGTTCAGGTGGTACAATGTAAGGTAACGTATTCACACTATCTAGGTAAGCTGTTAAACAAATATTCAGTGCCGGATTAAGCACCGTGGAATGCCAAAGACAGGTAAACTTTTGGGGCCACTGCCCCAGGCCCCTAGTCGGCCTAGTGCCTACAAGAACGACAGTGCCCAGTTGATTTTACTCGTTTAAATTAGCATACAATTACCAAGGATGGCAAGACATAAAATGTGAAAATGTCATGGTATAGGTATAAAATGTAATTATAATACCGTGATACCAATACAACATTATAATTATTATATTAAGAATTTAAGATAACAATCATTGTAGTATAATTATTTACGTATTTAACTATTTATCCAGAAAGAAATATTATGAAACTTAAATTACGATCTACGATAGGTTGTTACCGTTGGTCCGTTCCATACCGTAAAATACGAGTCAACCGTTTACAATTACCGGTCTCTTTATAAGGAACGACTGACGAGTAACGAACATTCAACAAGCCTTCTGTTGTTGTTTTTAATTTCGCACTGTTTTTTCTTTTATTTCGCAGAAGTGAAGCGTTTAAAATATCATGAAAGTCAATATTCTGCAAAACGTCGTGTTCAGTGGCAATAATGGAACGCGAATTTAATCGTTCTTGAGACATTGAAGCTCCATGACTGGTTTTCTTAGTTTTCAAATTCGGAAAAGGTCCGTTAGCCGGTCGCGTTTGTGTTCATTTAGCATATGTTAATTCTTTGGGCAGTCAACACATTTGGGAATGTAGACTGAATCATGTTGTCACAAATGAGTCAGTATATATGAGTGCGATGCGGTTATTTTATCATCATAATCTTCAAACAGCAATGCCGCGAATGCAAAATACTTGTAGTGAACCATTTCTTCCTGGAAATGGATAGCAGGATAATTCTCTCGAAATGTCTCGGTTACCTGTCTTAATTCGTCATCTGTTTTGGATGGAAATTCAACTTAAAATCTAAACGACGACTGCATTATGCTTGCATTCGGAGGATGAGCCCAGCAGATAATTAGGCAATGCAAATGGCTTTTTTTTAATGTAGCAGTTGAATTATTTAACCACCAAATAACAAATTATATGTACTGCTTTTATGAGAGGCATTAATCAGGGGAATGACCCATAGTGAAAGAGCACTGTGTTGAATTCTACTCCAGTCTGAGCCCCGTAATGAATATCTTGAAAAAGAAATCACCAGCAAAACAATACGGTTTTTCAAAAAATAAATGTGTATTGGTAAGACAATGTCAAACCTTTAATCGGAACATAACACTGCTAATTTTATACAATAATTGTATTTGTTAAGTCATAAGATTATGCTAAGTAATTAAGTATATTTGTTTTCTTAAGTCTCGGTCTCATGGGGCCCCTAAAAGTCGCGGGGCCCATAGGCAGTTGCCTAGTCTGCCTAATGGGTAATCCGGGAATGCCAGTATTCAGTGCCCATTGTTATCTCACTATTTGTCGTCAAAATGAAGGATCGCGTATTTTCCATCTTAGTGACATTTATTTCATGAAAATAAAAGTTGATGAATAAAGAAGTACAATAAATTTTTCAGATCAATTGGTACAAAAAAATCAACGAAATTAGAGTTTTATTGAATTCAAATAATTTTCTTTTGTAATGTCGATAACACCTCCATGTACGAAAGACATGTACACTTTTAAGAAATACCCCCTATTTTGTGCAGTTTGTCTTCCGACACATTCACACATTTTTTGCTTTTTTTTTTAACAAATACCAGTAAACGCGTCGGCATCGGAGTAAACTTAATTGTTTTATATTTCATGTAAGTAAAATATTTGATTTATGGTACAATAATAAAAATTAATATATTTTATCGAACGTCCATATTTATGTGTTGGTGTAAGATTTAGAGCATACACTGTTGACATTAAATCGTATGTACATACTATATTAATACTAATTCAATGTTTAATTAACATAATGT
Source organism: Dreissena rostriformis (assembly GCA_007657795.1). Lineage (NCBI taxonomy): Eukaryota > Metazoa > Mollusca > Bivalvia > Myida > Dreissenidae > Dreissena > Dreissena rostriformis. The sequence goes on from VMBQ01005253.1 coordinate 7,062, forward strand.
TTCCTTTAGCGATAAGTTCAATGCAATTGCAATTACGGTTTTGTTATTATTATTATTATTTAAGTGGATCTTTCATGGCTTCCAATCCATGGTTAACGTTAGGCCCCTTTTTGTTCATTTTAAATTGCACATGCACTTGATCGATTTTCTTCTCTAAACATAACCATTTATAACATGCTAATAATTTGCTTCAATTATATTTATGCTTTAATTCTCCTAATTTGTAAGTACTTACGTTGTGTCATATGGCATGAATTTTAATGAACGATTTGTCGCACTTATATGGGCTGAGGTCAGACAAGAGTTATCTTTGTAGTTTTCATAAACACAATACATGTATTTTTAACCCGTACTGCTAGATATTTACATACGTGCTTATCAACACATTTAGATTGGCATTACCTTTTACAACGCTACTTTTTCAACAATAAATCTTTTCATGAAATAACAAAATAAAACAGCTTCATCTCAAATGCAATCGATCAATAAAACAAAACTCCATTTCACTGATCTACATTAATGTTCTGCTATTGGAACGGTATTTGTTTCATTCAAGTATTCTGCTGTCTGGCACGGAGACATATTATAGCTAAAACAAGTTTTGTTTTGCCTATTTATGGTATAAACGTATTTTATTTTACACATGTTGATTTTTACTTTTGTAAATGTATAATATTTCGATAACTTATTAACGAAAATGCGTCCTTTTTGTTTATCATGGACGTGGGGTTCGCGATAAACCATTGTCAAAGGTACTGAATCTGTAAAAATATATTTTTTTTACAATAACGCATTCACGCAAAAGTTTCGTAAGGTATGCATTAAAATAACAGTTTAATTATTACTATCTTACGAATATTGCAGCTTGTTAGATCATAACGTACAGAAAGCTGTAACGTTTCTTAATCTGCTGCGACTACTTATTAAAGTCATTATGTTGTATCACCCAATTTTATATAATTGCGACTTTTACTTCCTATGTGAGATTATTAGATAGGTATGCGATGTACGTCAAACCACACCCTAGTGTGGACTCATTGGAAGTTGATGCCATGAAGTTACGATATTGCTTATAATTTGATATCAGATCGGAATTCCGATAAATTGGTCTTGAAAATAAAGGTCTATAATAAGCATTCAAATGNATGGGTAATCCGGGAATGCCAGTATTCAGTGCCCATTGTTATCTCAATATTTGTCGTCAAATGCCCGGCAAAATGAAGGATCGCGTATTTACCATCCGAGTAATATTTATTTCATGAAAGATTAAAAGTTGATGAATAAAGAAGTACAATAAATTTTCAGATCAATTGGTACTAGAAAATCAACGAAATTAGAGTTTTATTGAATTGAAATAATTTTCTTTTGTAATGTCGATAACACCTCCATGTACGAAAGACATGTACACTTTTAAGAAATACCCCCTATTTTGTGCAGTTTGTCTTACGACACATTCACACATTTTTCGCTTCCATAACAAATACCAGTAAACGCGTCGGCATCGGAGTAAACTTAATTGTTTTATATTTCATTTAAGTAAAATATTTGATATATGGTACAATAATAAAAATTAATATATTTTATCGAACGTTCCTCGTCCATATTTATGTGTTGGTGTAAGATTAAGAGCATACACTGTTGACATTAAATCGTATTAACATACTATATTAATACTAATTCAATGTTTAATTAACATATTGTTTCCTTTAGCGATAAGTTAAATGCAATGGCAATTACGGTTTTGTTATAATTATTATTATTTAAGTGGATCTTTCATGGCTTCCAATCCATGGTTAACGTAAGGCCCCTTTTTGTTCATTTTAAATTGCACATGCACTTGATCGATTTTCTTCTCTAAACATAACCATTTATAACATGCTAATAACTTGCTTCAATTCTATTTATACTTTAATTCTACTAATTTGTAAGTACTTACTATGTGTCATATGGCATCAATTTTAATGAACGATTTGTCGAACATATATGGGCTGAGGTCAGACAAGAGTTATCGTTGTCGTTTTCATAAACACAATACATGTATTTTTAACCCGAAATGCTAGATATTTACAAACGTGCTCATCAACACATTTAGATTGGCATTACCTTTTAAAACGCTACTTTTTTGAACAAAAACTCTTTTCATGAAATATCAAAATAAAAGACCTTCATCTCAAATGCAATCGATCAATAAAACAAAACGCCATTTCACTGATCTACATTAATGTTCTGCTATTGGAACGGTATTTGTCTCATTCAAGTATTCTGCTGTCTGGCACGGAGACATATTATAGCTAAAACAAGTTTTGTTTTGCCTATGTGAAGTATAAACGTATTTTTTTTTACACATGTTGATTTTTACTTTTGTAAATGTATAATATTTCGATAACTTACACACGAAAATGCGTCCTTTTTGTTAATCATGGAGGTGGGGTTCGTGATAAACCATTGTCAAAGGTACTGAATCTGTAAAAATATAATGTTTTGTACAATAACGCATTCACGAAAAAGTTTCGTAAGGTATGCATTAAAAATAACTGTTGATGGAAGAGTTGTAGTCATCTTAAAACGTTAGCGAGTTTCATTGTCTTCATTTCGGCCGTCAGGAAGTCTATTAGGTTACATTTCTCTGGATATCTTATCGTTCTCGATGAATAACGGAATCTCTGGACATCTTAGTGTCTGCTAATGGTTGCCGCGAATTTCTATGGAAATACTTACAGAGATCTAAGTTTTCCTTCAAAAGCATTATTTTCGCTTAAAAAAATAAAGCGATAATTGATTACTTTATCAATACTTTTTAGAATGTAAAATAGTGTTGATTTGTTAAGAAATGAGAAATATAAACAATGTTTTGAAAAGGTCCATTTTCAGCATATTTCATTTTCAAGCAGTTCAAAGCATTAACTATCGACCAATGATATGCATAATCGTCATGTATGTGTACCAAATGTATCTGTTCGTGTGTCGAAAGTGAAGTTTGCGTCCGGTTTATTGTTATATTGTGACGTTAAAATAAACGATACTTTGTTTTGACAAAACAAAGATTTAAAGAAACAAAGATGACAGATTATACTTGATTACACTTGTACGTTGTAGTATATTAAATATTTTTATAAAATACTCGGCTTAAAATTAATTATTACTATCTTACAAATATTGCAGCTTGTTAAATCATAACGTACAGAAAGCTGTAACGTGTTTTTATCCCCTGCGACTACTTATTAAAGTCATTATGTTGTATCACCCAATTTTATATAATTGCGACTTTTACTTCCTTTGTGAGATTATTAGATAGGTATGCGATGTACGTCAAACCACACCCTAGTGTGGACTTATTGGAAGTTGATGCCATGAAGTTACGATATTGCTTATAATTTGATACCAGATCGGAATTCCGATAAATTGGTCTTGAAAATAAAGGTCTATAATAAGCATTCAAATGTCTCTAGAATGTGAGTTAATGACTTGGACCTCTTGGTTATCTATGTAGGTTCTTGTTATCGATGGAAGGCCAACAGTGTCTGTTTCTTAATGGCTTCATTATCCTTGTTATTTTGTATACAGATTTAAATCATAGAAACTAGGAAGCCTTTTAATTTTTATTGGGTCGTCTAGATTTTCTTTTTCACTACCCAATTGGAAATTGTGTACAATGTCGAGATATAGTGATACTTGTTTTTGTTTCATTTCATCGTACCTTAGAGAGTTGCATTTCACTTTAATATCGCACCATTGAGTTGTTTAACTGTAATTGCATTTGAAAGTATTCTATTTTCCTGTTGTTTGAATTTAATCGTGATACTATAAGTATTAGATTCTTTTTAATTCACAATTACGTGTTTATACATAAATTCGGGTTAAATGTGAGCTTTAGGCAGCTTTCAACCGGTTTTTAATCGCCAATGCTTTGATTCGCATCACCAAGTCGGTGACCTCAATTTTATTAATTGGTGTGTGCGTGTGTCATATCATTTTATCCTTTATCCAATTAGATGTAATTTTGCGTTATACTAAATGTAGGACTTTGCACTGATGATCAGAATGATCTCTTGCTGATGTAACTGGTATAGTTCATCTAAAATAATGCGTTTTTGGAAGAGCACACTTACATTTTTGATGGAACATATATGTTACTTATAACATTTAATTTGAGTGTGCAACTCAATATAATGTGTAGCATAGTTACTTGCAAAGAACAATTTAAACTAATAATTCCATTTTATAGTTTGGTTTGGAGTATGGATGAACCTTAATGAAGATGACAATATAGTCTTTATATGATTGAAATGTAGATTTTGATTTAAACATATTTTATTTCCATGATATTCACATGTACAGTTGACACAAATACAAAATATACATATACAAACATATTGTTTGAACAAGGTTAGGAACTTAAGTTCTTACAACATTATTAATGGTCTTTCCCTGTTTTGTTATTTACATTACATGTTAGTGACGATAACGTGATTTTGTAAAGTTTTATGTTACATGGTCAGAAGTACATTTGTCATAAGAAAAGAGAACAAGTGCACAAGTCAAACAATGAAATAAAATCATGATTTGTAAAGATTTTGAAATACAACTCTTTTATGTTCAGAACATAATTAAGCTGGAAATGCTCATTAATGACATAAATACTTTATAACCTAAAATTTGTACCCGCGTAGTTCCACTTATCGTGTGTGCAAAAACTTTGTTCCGGTATTAAATATAATTATGCCCACGTGCTTTTCTCCATTATTGCGTACGAGAACGTAGTTATAATTTCAATTAAATCTCCGAATCAATAAATGACCGATATCAAACATAAAATTTTCAAAAACATGGACAATTTAAACTGTATATGAAGACCTGTATGAAAAACATTTAGAAACATCGTATAACATGACTTCGGGATCACATGAGAGAGGGTTCAGGCACAAAGAATCCATTTTAATTTTATTTGGAAAGCAATATTCAGGATCAGATACATAATTGAGCTAAACAGATCAACATTAAAAAATCATGCCATTTCGAAAACAATCGTGTTTTTGGTAAGCATTGTTTGCATGAAATGTAAAAGTACAAGCCCCGCCTTTCTAAATAAAACCGGAATTTAAAAGGCTTCTTGCTGGATAAGTAACAGTGGAAAGACATGTTACATTCACAGATGCTTAAACTTAATTTTGTTTCACATTCGTGGAGAATAGGTTTCAACGAAATTAAACTGAACGTAAATACAATATGTTTGTGATATTTGATTGCACAAAGTTGTGATTAACTTACAATAAAACTAATATATTTTTTATTACTATTTTCTAATCACTCATAATGTATAGTGTTAAACACAAACCATTTTGAATTTGATATGGATCTATTTTAATTTTTAAACAGGCAGTTCATAGGCCGTCAAGACTGTTGTTTTCATCTAAGAGACCGCTCAATGGGTGTATTTTATGTTGTTTATTTACGAACTTTGCTGAGTTAAACATGTCGCAATTAATTAATGAAATTGTAAAGAAGCAGGATACAAGGAATACATGGCAGTTGCCTAGTAAGAGAAAGCTTATACGCTTCTGCCTATTATGAAACATCGTCTCCATCACGGCATGTATTTAATATGTTTCAGTTTAATGTGATATTTATCATAGGCAAGCAGTTAACTGAATATCATGGTCGCATGTGTCACACATATTAACTTGAATAACATTGTGTTTCTGCCAGTATGATATGAACAGTATGTATGGTGTTAGAACCCGCATGTTTACTTATAATCCTGTGGACACTATTCAGAATATTAAATTTTGTTGCATAAAAACCTTCAAAAAGCCTCATGTTGTAAAAAAATACACAAAATACATTACTTGTTATGAATAGTACGTCAGTCATGTTAATATATTGATCACTTAAGCTATAAAATAACATGCTTTCTTTATAACACATTGAAAACAGTATTGCAAAATTAGCAATCTTATCGTCTGTGATCAAACAACATGACTATCATATTTGTAGAAGTTTTTTTCTGTTTCAGAATAACATGTGCACTTTATTGGAAACCTATAAAACTATGGTTTGTCTGATATATGTGTGGATTATATTATCTATAAACGGAAGTGTTTTCTTTGATTTCTTTTATTGGATTACAAAGTCAGTCTATGGAGATTAATAACCATAATTGTTTCTTCATTTATTGAAAAGTTTCCTGAACGAGGAAAGCTATTTTATAAAAATGCGCCATGGTCGTTATCATTGTTTGGTTTTATTAACAAATAACATAATTAAAACAGGTTTTATGATCTATGTTATACAAATCACTTATTATTTACACAAACATAGAACATAGCAATACAGATTATAAATACAATGTGCCATCAAAACAGTTTATGGGATATTCCAAGCACAATTTTACATTATTTGAAACGTGTTTCGTAAAGTATGTATAAATATAAAATGCCTTTTAATCAAGAATTTATTTCAGCTAAGGACAAATGTTGTTTTTGCGTACGATGAACGAGTTACTTTAAAGTGCATATCGTTAAAAGGTATTACTTAATTGGGTGCCAAGCCTAGCGCATGATCGTATTACGGCATAACCGAACCTTTTACTCTTACTAACGCATGTATGTTTGAATATTTACCTGTTTCAAAATATGAATGTCATGTTTAGTGGAAATGAAATATTTTAAATTTAATTGGCTTTCAGACTTTCAATTTGTGAAACAATTTAACATGCATTACTTTAATTTGCTGAAAATATACAAACAAAACCAAGCTTTGTAGTTTTGCCGTTTACAACCATTATTGCGGCTTCGTGCTGATTAACATGACGATGATTTAAATATAATATCATTTGTCTCTAAGGACTGTTTTATCAAAGACGAGTTGTAGTTGAATCTCATATTGATTTCATTTTATCGTGAAGTAAAAAGTGTTGCTCTCTTGTTTGTATCCAACCATAGAGTAGTTAAATGTTAATTAAATTGAAATCAAACCACAGCGTAGGAAAATTGTAATAAAATTGAAATGTTTTTGTAGTACTGCTATTTAATTGAAGTTGTGATATATGATGCTATTTTTTATACACTTTTATCTGAATGTTATATGAATACTTCTGGGCCACGTGTGAAACATGGAGATCCTTAGAACCGGTTTAAACCTCCAATTCTAAACATTGTCCAGTCAAAGGCGGTGACAACAGATTTAATCATGCGTGTGTGTCTGTTGTGTTTTTGTTGTGTCTTTTCTTGTACATTTGTTTTGTATCTCCACTATTCGACAATTCGATAATCACGTGTTATAAGTCAAGGAGTAATTGATGTTTTGCTGATGATTGTGTTGTCTTATGTATTATATATTTCAAAAGTGGACAGATATATTCATATATATTAATTTGCGATGACAAGGCATATTAATTTGCTTAGAGAAAGTATTCCTTTGATATTTATTTCCGTGATTTTTTACACATAACATTCTCTCAACATGGCGTGTCGGACCGTATTTGGTACAAAAACGAATATGGTACATTTGTACCATATTCGGCCGAATATGGTACAAATGTACCATACTCGGACCGAAGATGGTACAATTTTCGACCGAATATGGTACAAACATTGTACCATATTCGGTTGGAATNCGGGCGACCGGAAACGGACCTATTTTTTTTTTGGCCCTAGTAAGAGAAAGTTTATACGCTTCTGCCTATTATGAAACATCGTCTCCATCACGGCATGTATTTAATATGTTTTAGTTTAATGTGATATTTAGCATAGGCAAGCAGTTAGCTGAATATCATGGTCGCATGTGTCACACATATTAACTTGAATAACATTGTGTATCTGCCAGTATGATATAAACAGTATGTATGGTGTTAGAACCCGCATGCTAATTTATAATCCTGTGGACAATATTCAGAATATTAAATTTTGTTGCATAAAAACCTTCAAAAAGCCTCATGTTGTGAAAAAATACACCAAATACATTACTTGTTATGAATAGTACGCCAGTCATGTTAATATATTGATCACTTAAGCTATAACATAACATGCTTTCTTTATAACACATTGAAAACAGTATTGCAAAATTAGCAATCTTATCGTCTGTAATCAAACAACGTGACTATCATATTTGTAGAAGTTTTTTCTGTTTCAGAATAACATGTGCACTTTATTGGAAACCTATAAAACTATGTTTTGTCTGATATATGTGTGGATTATATTATCTATAAACGGTAGTGTTTTCTTTGATTTCTTTTATTGGTATTACAAAGGCAGTCTATGGAGATTAATAACCATACTTGTTTCTTCATTTATTGAAAAGTTTCCGGAACGAGGACAGCTATTTTATAAAAATGCGCCATGGTCGTTATCATTGTTTGGTTTTATTTACAAAAAAAACATAATTAAAACAGGTTTTATGATCTATGTTATTCAAATCACTTATTCTTTACACAAACATAGAACATAGAAATTAAGATTATAAATACAATGTGCCTTCCAAACAGTTTATGGGATATTCCAAGCACAATTTTACATTATTTGAAACGTGTTTCTTAAAGTATGTATACATATAAAATGCCTTTTAATCAAGAATTTATTTCAGCTAAGGACAAATGTTGTTTTTGCGTACGATGAACGAGTTACTTTAAAGTGCATATCGTTAAAAAGATATTACTTAATTGGGTGCCAAGCCTAGCGCATGATCGTATTACGGCATAACCGAACCTTTTACTCTTACTAACGCATGTATGTTTGCATATTTACCTGTTTCATAATATTAAAGTCATGTTTAGTGGAAATGAAATATTTTAATTTTAATTGGCTTTAAGACAAGAAACAATTTAACATGCATTACTTTAATGTGCTGAAAATATAAAAACACAACCAAGCTTTGTAGTTTTGCCGTTTACAACCATTATTGCGGCTTCGTGCTAATTAACATGACGATGATTTAAATATAATAACATTCGTCTCTAATAATTTGCTATGACAAGTCATATTTAGTTTACTTAGAGAAAGTATTCCTTTGATATTTATTTCCGTGATCTTTTACACAAATAACATTCTCTCAACATGGTGTTAGTTAATTAATTATTATTTGATGTTTTTGAAACGCTGCTTGGATGCTTGGGGATACAATTATGTATTTCCTTTCATACATACTTTTATTTAATTGATAGCATATTCATGGGGAAAAACAGCACCTTTTGTATTTAATTTCGGACAGAAATGTATTACTTCTTTAATTCTTGTACACATGTATTTAGTCTTAATTTTACCAATTTCCGATCATAAGGGTACTTATCAAGATAAATAAGTTCAATAATACATAAATGTGTCGTGTTCTGAGAAAACTTGGCATAATGCTTGTGCGTACATTGTCATCCCAGATTAGCCTGTGCAGTCCGCACAGACTTATCAGGGACGACAATTTCCACTTTTATGGAATTTTTCGTTTGAATAAAGTCTCTTCTTAGCGAAAATCCAATTAAGGCGTATAGTGTCGTCCCGGATTAGCCTGTGCGGACTGCACAGACTTATCTGGGACGACACTTGACGCACAAGCATTATGCCCAGTTTTCTCAGAACACGACTCAAATAACACAAGGAGATAAGAGGAATTGCACCCGCTTACATGGATGTCTACGTATGAAACAAAAGTGAGGTAGGTATAATAATAATAAGTGATATACCATTTCAATAACAAATGTCTTTGAAATATGATTTACGAACAAACATAATTTAGTTCCTAATGTATATGTTTATACGTTAGATTGACTGATTGGTATGTGTCGACAGTGGNGAGGGTACTTATCCAGATAAATAAGTTCAATAATACATAAACGTGTCGTGTTCTAAGAAAACTTGGCATAATGCTTGTGCGTACATTGTCATCCCAGATTAGCCTGTGCAGACCGCACAGACTTATCAGGGACGTCAATTTCCACTTTTATGGAATTTTTCGTTTGAATAAAGTCGCTTCTTAGCGAAAATCCAATTAAGGCGGAAAGTGTCGTCCCGGATTAGCCTGTGCGGACTGCACATACTAATCTGGGACGACACTTGACGCACAAGCATTATGCCCAGTTTTCTCAGAACACGACTCAAATAACACAAGCAGATAAGAGGCATTGCACCCGCTCACATGGATGTCTACGTATGAAACAAAAGTGAGGAGGTATAATAATAATAAGTGATATACCATTTCAATAACAAATGTCTTTGAAATATGACTTACGAACAAACATAATTTAGTTCCTAATGTATATGTTTATACGTTAGATTGACTGATTGGTATGTGTCGACAGTGGATACCGGTTGTTATTACAACGTACATCGTCTTGTTATTGCAAATGTCGTTGAAAGTTTAAAACTAATTTGTTCGAGCGTTGACACTCTTAGAGCTCTCATCATCTGTCACTTTATTTATTGTTCAATTGTGCAAAATGTGAGTTGCTGTTGAAGCCTTTTGTTCTATTTATGTAAACAAAACGTCACCGTAATAGGCAGCCTTTTCATTATAAAATCTTGATGAGCAATGTTTAACCAGATGGGTATGCGAACATCTCAGTGTATTAAAACATTGTATATTGAACGGCAGTCGAAAGACTCATTGTCACAAAACAGTACTGTCCGAAAGGTCGATTTCATGTACGGGTACTATTTTTTAGCTTGCAAATTAAAGTTCGTCAAAATTAGTGCTATAGTCTTTAACATGTCTATTTATTTAAATGTTCTAGCACGAGTTATAACATACATCACGTTTATGATAATTTATATAGTTTGACTTTATTAACCTTAATAAAAACACAAAAACGCAATTGTGTAATGGATGTTGTATCCGCATCGCGACCGGGAGGTCCCGGGATCGATGTCCACTTATGGAGCGTTCGCAAGATCTTTCCAAAGACACCGAGTGCTGATCGAGCCCAGGAAAAAAACTCGACAGTATGTCTATAAGAGACAGGCTCTCGATGATATTGAGCTTAACTAGGCTTACATTAAACCAAAAAAAAAAAATATGATGGCGCACTGTTTTATACCAAAATATTTAAACAAATGCCCAATCATATTGTGGCATATCGTAATAACGTTAAAATAATAAAGGTAAATTCTACTGTTGAAAAGCTAAATGTGGCTTATTGCGTTCGTATCACTATTAAGATCTAGCATTAAAGTATTAAAATATGATGTTCGCATCTATATGTTGGATTACACTAATTCCAATTCTCATAGAGTTTCATTATGTAAACTGACAAAGCATTTTTGTTGCCTTTCCTTTACACCACATTTTGCAAGTCTGGTATCATTTAATGACTAATTACACTTAGTCCTGTAATGATTTTAACGTGAGTTCTGATTGTATTGAACACATATTGTGATAAAGGGTCAGTGATTTACGTTGATATTTAGCTATATTTATAAATTTGAATTATTTGTCCACAGAAACCTCACACCACTTTATGTGGTTAGGTTTACGTATCACAACATAGAATTATGGCATTTTAAAGCATGATTCTTTTTATATGATATTGTATAATCGATAAAGATATAGTATAATTATGAAAATTCTATTTACATGCTATGCTATTTATAACATTGATACAAATACCTGTTGATAACTTTAATAGCACAGAGTGTAATATAGCCATCAACCGAATGCACAGTGTAATATAGCCATCAACAGAAGCATATACATGTGTATATTCTAATCTCGTTCTTCTACTCCCAAGAAACACAGCACGTTTGTTTAATATGACAGCGTTTCTGTCCTTCTAAGTTAAAGCACGTGTTCAGTTGTTGTTTGATACATACGAAAATTACAGAAATTGAAAAGTAGTAATTGAGACATAATGCATACGCCGATAACATTAACCTGTCCTACAGTCGGTATCGTTGCAGCCAATTTGATGTTTTAACTTCTTTTGCATTATATAAGCTTTGCATCAAATTTGTAAAATTCATAAATGAAGGCGTTGCATTGGAATTTATTTTGGTGTATGGCATATTTAAATGGAGGACAAAATGACTAATGTAAAGTTTATATTCACTATACGTATTAATACGATACTTCGGTGTCGTATATCGATTATGATTAATTAATAAATCTTCATAAATAATCACCAGGACAAAGATTATTGGTAACATCCGCTAATTACTTTTAGCTTTTTTCATAAACATAAAACATAAAATAAAAAGGATTTATTTGCAATATATATGTTGTAGATTATACAAATATATAAAACTCTTTGTTTTCATCTTCGGTTCGATGCTCGTGTTTCAAATGTGGTCAATTTAGCGACTTTCTCAACTAAAGAATAGAATACATAATATTTGATATTATGAGTTTTTTCTAATATTGATTTGATGCTCACTTTTATTTTTTTGAAATATGTGTAAAATATAAAAATGTTATAATAAGTATACAAACTAATTCTTCAAGATGTGATTTCTCTTGATTCAAACTATGTTTCCTTTCTCTTTCTTCGTGGTGGTTTACGAAGAGAACTAGAGAACAAGAGCGTTCGTTGAATGCTAACATTATATACGACCAAACTCTTTATTCAGCCATATAAACAACTTGAATGTTAAATACCATATTACAAAATAAATAATTTCTATTCCAGATGCAGTTTCAGTAAATTAAAAGTGCTTGTACGACTTTCTTGCTGAAATGTGTAATACTTATTTTGAAAATAAAGAGACAAATACGTAAACAATGAAGGTTTATCAAATATCAAAAACAGGAACCTGTCTTTAAAACAAATCTGTAAAAAATAACCATAGTTTTTACATACGCATTTACCACATCTGATTGACGTTCAAACCGCTTATGCGCTGTGCAACAGAGTGGGTATAGATTATTTCTAGACGATGAACATTCCGAGTTTGATCATGCGTATTGTTGCAATTTTGATGAAATTAAGATTATATGCCAGGTACATTGCATTTTTGTTTTGGATAAGAAATATTTACGAAAATGCACTGTGTACCATTAATAGAACAAATTACTCGTTACTAGTTTCTTAATATTGTCATATTTACGTTTTACGACTATATATAAGAGCAACGTTTGTTTTCAAAGTACTATTGTGATGTTACCTGAGGGACAAATTCCCATGTTTTAAATGCAGAACGATCCATGTTGCCAGTCCACTTCGGACGAGGTCAAGTGGGTATGTTGTTTGATGCAAAACTATGTTTCAATGTTATAAGGCCCGAATTCACTGTAAGTAAGAATCATGTGTTGATATCTTACAACGAAATCAGAAAGTAGAATATAGGAACTTCAATAAATCATGATACTGTTCGTTGTGTTATCTCCCTTTACCTATAGCCGAATTAAGAGACACGAGTTTTAACGTGTTGTCTACTTGTAAGAGGAGTTTCCACATATGACCGAAATGCAAATATTGCAATTATAATCACGTAGTTAACGCAAAATGAACACGATACACACAGCCGTGAAATAGCTCAAATGATGAAATACCTAAACTTAAAATTATTTTGTTTATGTGCTATCTACTTAAGACATTGATGNATGAACACGATACACACAGCCGTGAAATAGCTCAAATGATGAATACATAAATTTAAAATTATTTTGTTTATGTGCTATCTACTTAAGACATGGATGAAATTACACAGTTTTAACATGACAAAACGATTGATTCATTATTCATTGTTCTTCTGTTGCTTAATAAAATATTTTGTTTGTTCTTAAGTAAATTGTTAAAAAGAATAAATTGCATGCCAAAATATAACAGTCTGGATGGCTAATACTTAGACGTATCCCTTAAATAACTTACTTCAAAGTATGTTGAAGTATGTGAATACGTTCTTAGATATATACAACGTAAACCATTATCTAAACATATACCTTGTTCGGACAGAACATGAGTTGTCATTTAATACACCATTTAATTAAATGAGGAAGAAACAATATTTGTACGCGAGACTTTCATTGAATATTATAATACATGTATAGTATAAAATGACAACCAGCATCAGAACATGTTTTTCTAGAAGCTTTGATAGTATTGATTTACGACAGGTAAAAGTTACAAAAATACCAATAGCATTAAAATCGTATCCAGTCTGACGGTTCTGTACCGTCAGCAGACTTGATATGATGACATCGCATACAAAGTGACGATCAGACCACCATTTAATAACCAAATGATTCGTCGACTTCAACCGTCTGGTACACGTGTCTGTTCACTCGGTAGGGTGGAAAAGCAAACGCTTGAACAATACGAGATATTTGACAAATTAATACAGGCGCTCTTATACAGGGTAAACTCAAGGTGACCTATAATGCAATGCTGTGAGATGCTATCAGCGACCAATAATTTAGTGATCGGATTAAATTTGATTGATTCATACGTTACTCACTTAAGGTCGTGTAATGTCTGCAATAAACTGGTTGTTTGCAGTATTGTCCTTCGTGTCGTGGAAACGCCACCAGATCCACAACGTCACCCCTAATCCAGGATACCCAAGGACTACTGAAGTCCCGTCGACTGCCCATCTTTTGCTGTACAATTACGGACCAAGAGAAAATCAATAAAGGCTCCGACGAGACGCTTTCATGTTACATTGTTTCTCATCTGCAAAATAATGAATGAACACAATTGGCGAGTCCAAATTACATTCTGTTCAAACATAACTATGATATCTTATGTTCGATCTAAACAAAGATGACGTGTATATTATATATATGTAGATATATTCTAGATCCAACGGATTTCCACGGTGTTTCGAACATAGTGTGAGGGTAGTTTAGAATCCTTATCGGATCCTGCCCTGATACAACTATGGTTTCATGTTTGTGAATAAGTGTTTATGTATGTAAAGTTGTCCATTCTGTGTATGTAAAATATTGTTCCCACGTCGAGATGTGTTGCGGTGAAAGTACGGGGAATATAACTGTGAATGAACCATCCTTTTAAATGGGGATGGGGATTTCATAGTATGTATGCCTCGTTCTGCACCGTAGCTAGGCGCACACGCCGTAGTCTCAAATGGGAATATGTATGTCTGTCTGTATGTCTGTCTGTATGTCTGTGTATCTGGTTGTTCACACACCTTTCTCCCTATATATAAATTATCGACTGTGAACGAGTATCTATTAATAGATCCCGGAAATAGGAAATAACGTTGTTGTGAAATAAAATTATCTCCCTGTTAATAAACAAAAATATGTATAATTTCACTGTATCTTCTAGATCCAACGGATTTCCACGGTGTTTCTAACATAGTGTGAGGGTAGTTTAGAATCCTTATCGGATCCTGCCCTGATACAACTATGGTTTCATGTTTGTGAATAAGTGTTTATGTATGTAAAGTTGTCCATTCTGTGTATGTAAAACATTGTTCCCACGTCGAGATGTGTTGCGGTGAAAGTACGGGGNAGCCTACAGGGATGTATCTATTGAACCAATGGTAGAGTTCCCGGCGGCAATAGATTTGCAATCGAACGTTTATGTAGCCCAAAGGGGGGGGGGGCGTTTGTATCAGGTGGGTAAAGGTCACACCCGCTCAACATTATAGTAACCGTAGCATTGGAAATCCGCATGTGATCGACCTTTACATGCCAATATAAAACAGTTGAGTCTTTTTATAGTCCATAATATTATAGAATATTATGTGATACCCTCCCTATGCAATTTATTCAAGTGGTTATATTTCGATAACACTTTATAGCGAAAATGTAGGTGATACTAAGGTAAGTGTAAGATTGGTATGGTAGAGAGATAAGAAAGGTTACAAAGGGTCAGCTCACTATGAACGGGGCGATTTATGATAAAATTCTAGCTAATGATGAGCCTATGAACGTTTAAGAATATAAGCTGTACGAGTGTGATGATATGATCTACTGTGTATATGAGTGTAAAAGAAGACAGCACATGTACATTCTTGGTGTATTCCAGAAGGCACATGTGCATGTTTATGTTTTTTTTAAATTTCACGTTCGTTAAAGTAATTATGCATACACACCTACATAATGAAGTGCATCTAACTACAGCGTACTTCGCGTCCAATTAAGTCATTTTTCTCTCCCTTGTGTAACATCTTAAACGGCTGGAATTCAGAAGTATCAAGAACAAAGACCTTACAGAGACATATCTGCAATTGTGGACTGGAAAAAAGTGTTTCTAGTAGTTGAATTTCAATAAAGGATTTTATACATGGGTTTATATGTTTCAGTTGTTGTTTAGAAACATTAATAATGTGAAGTTTATTATGTTATGATGTGTAAACAATAAATAAATAAATACATGTGTAATATCATGTTTAATTTGTGACAACAGAATACACGTAATTTCTGTCGAAGTTTAATATTTTTACAGATATATGCTTTTCAGAAAATGAATTATGCATAATAAACAGTTAATGTAATGCTAATGATCCGATCAGATTTGGAACATTATCTTTTCGAGAACACATTTAGTTACACTAACGCATAAACTGTAAGAACGAAACAATGTTACCATTTTTCCAGGTGGAGTAAGTTATATATATGTAATATAATACTTTCCCTAATCTCTATCGCTTTTTGGGATAATGCAAAGTTGCTATACACACATGCAATAACATAATTTTGAAAAAATGCCTTAAAAAGAATTGCCATTAAATTTTTTATGCAACAATTGTTTTTTAACATGTAAGCATCAAACTAAGGTCTAATTAAGTAATTGATGCATTTTTATAGAAAAATGTGCCTCCGCAGAACTGCATTTTAATAAACTAGTGTACATACTATTTACATGTGGATGTTGAACTCATCGCAGACGTTATTGCAACATCATTAAATACACTCGGATAATATGATATCGCTATATGCGTACACATGTGTACTAAAGTCATCACTAGACCTTATATCGTTCGTATTATATTGTTATAAACGTTTTAGCTTAGCCGAGTTTGTTATCAAACATATAAATGGTGTGTTCATATTGTGTCTACAATTGTCTGATGTAGAGGGTCATGCTAGGTTTAACACTGATTTTAGGTTCCTACATCACAGATGCTACGAGAGCGACCTGTCCGTGACCTTGTGTCCATTGCCCATATCAGAAATAGAATAATCTTGTCAAAGTATCTCATAACATCAATTGAACACGTAGATAAAGCGTAGGCGGTGAGTGAAGAATGGGTCGTTAACATAAAAAACATTGCTGTTTTAGTGCAAATTAACGACGAGTGTTCACATCACAGTGGAAACACAATAATGGCACGTTGCATGTATGTTTGAAGTTTATGGTCACCGATCTACTGATTTGCGTTTTTAAAAGTCGTTGATCACTTAAAAATATTCAATACAAACGCAACTTTGTTTGCTTTTAATTATATTTATGTTCAAAACCTCTTGGTTCGATTAAAATGTAATATGAACGAGAACGTTTGTTACGAAAGTGGGTTATAACATCTTAACATCAGCTGTACCTTCTCATGTAATATCGGAGGTTGTAACAAATGATTTAAACTTGTAAACGTACGCAATGTTAATCGTTCGTTTTTTTTTATAACTGCGCTTACACACATTTAATGCTGGAATAGGAAACACATTGATTTGAAACGATTGCAAGGAAAAGCCTTTGTTATGGGCTTAAGTACATACTTCAGAGAAGTGGGAACGATTCTTATGAATTTAATTGCCCGTATCAATGAGTAGATGTGCCTGTAGATCTGTATCACGCAGCAGCTGCAACCCGTGGTTATTAGCCTCCGAAAATTAGCTTTTTATTATACAGGCATCGTATTGTCTTTTTAAAGGTACAGAGATACAAATAACAATAGGAGGTTGCAGAGATTCTTCCGTGTAAATGATAAGGATGATAAAGCTATGATAGATACGTTCTTTGATGGATGGATATGGCATTGTTTTAATTTTGCTATGCTATTCGCAAGTTTATTAAAGCATTGCAGTTTAAAATCTATTGTTTTATTACAATGTATTAGTTTTATTTAACTAATTGGCAACATCTCATGGGAACGGTCGTAAACGGAATCAGAAAAATACTAACTGATACAATAGCACAGATACATGTTTGGTAAATGTTAAACATTATGAATATAATAAAAGATGAAGTACAATTACGCTTATTCAGTACACAAAAGTAGCAACAACAAACACATTTGATCATTCTTTTACAAAGTGTGTCAAGAAGTATGATTCACACCGAAATATTAAAAAAAAAAATGTGTTTCATTGGGTTCGCATTTCCCAGAATATCATGCACGTCATACTACACATATTAAAAAAAGATAATACATATTCGCTTTGTTTGAACCATCATACAATATTAAATTTTCCATGTTCAGTGTAATAATCATATTAAACAGTAAAAACTACGTTAGTCTTGCGACACTTTAAGCCGATATTATCCAATCATATAATTATATGATTATACTATAATAATACAAATAGAAACACATGAAGTTGATCTCAAGAAACATATAATTCAGGCGAAAAAAATATTTAAACATTTGAACACATAAACAATAAAACAATTCAGAGAAACGTAATATATGCATTTGTACCAACAATGGATTCAACACAACTCGTCACCGCGTCACAAAACTCCATCTTCATGGCAGAATGCAAAGTGCACCCAATGTCCGAACAAGTCACACTGGCCCCAGCTGAGAAGTTTAATTTGACGGCGGTATTTAATGGTTGGAAGTTGGTGTTGCTGACAAACACAGTAGGCATCGTCATCATCATCAACATCATTGTCAGCCTCTGAAAGTTGTTATTGGTAGATTCTTCTGTGCGGGCTTCTTTTCTTTATAACGCTGCTTTTGCGAATGGTGTTCTTTGTCGAGCTCGTCGATTTCAGTAATATTGTTGGCCGGACATTTCTGTACCACTTGGATTTGGTTTCGCTCGGACAGCACTCGGAGGTCGCAGAAGTTTGGGCTACTTATTCGTAAGTATTCCAGTATCGCCTCTTCCCCCCGCCTCACATTGCATCCGTTTTCAGTAATGGCGTTTCATCTCTGAACGCGTCATCTGGGGAGACGTCGCATCTGTAAATCGGGAAAATCCCAGCCTTCTTAAATGCAGAAATGATGTTAAGGGGCTGACTGCTTTTAAATATTCCTCGCATGCTATGCTGGCTACCTCATACTTTGTCAACACCTTGCCCATGTCTGATAATGCATGTATGTTGCGAACTTTGCGTGATAGTAGCGCTTAAACCGTCCGAATACCGCAACATCGAGAGGCTGGAGGATATGAAAAGTATGAGCAGACACGACGAGCAAATACATTTGCCTTGCTCTGGCCCAAATGAATCATGTCAGGCGACGTATCGGTCGTTTTGCAGTCGAAGATCAACAACATCGGTCAACATCGGCCAGCTCATATCGGACCGGTTGGTGTGTGTGTCATGAAATGTGTTTCCAAGTATTGTTTGAACACATCTACATTCGACCAATCGGTCTCCGAAATTGTTGCCATGGCTAGCGCTGTTCTTCTTTGAATCTTTTACTCCCATGTACATATCGTATTGTAAACTTGCGCTGTATACATGTAGCTTATCATTGTCCAATTAATTATATTAAATATGTGTTCCTTTCAAATCGTCATAATATGTTTGTTTTAACATTACCAAAAACCTATCAATTACAAGCAACAAAATGTTTATGCTAGTCATTTAAAATAATTCTTTACAGTACCCTATATAAGTAATTTAGTGTCTGGACTCGACAAATGCATACAGTAAATAAATGACTTAGACAATGCAAACAGAAGGACTGAATATTGCATCTTTAATATGCAATACATTAAGGGTAATAGCACCTTTTAAGACAAAAAAAGGATGGCATGTGGTTCCGAGCAGCGTTGGCGCAGGCTATAAGCGTGGTAGTTGCTGACCGCGGTAAAGGCACTGACTGGGGCTTTTCTCTTGTTGGGGCAATCACATTTGGTGTGTTCAGGTTTTATTGTATGAACAAATTCCATTATCGGCAGCCTATTTGAAAATATCATAATGCGCGAATAATGCAAACTCGTACACGATTTTAATGAAAGAAAAATCAAAACGTCGCTTTAGTGCAATTCGCTAATATTACAACATTAGTATTTGTAGTGTTAATAACATGTGCGTCTGTGAAATGTATGTAATCACATTTCTCACCCACGGGTGTAATCGTTGAAGGAAAACTACAACGGCTCTACTGACTATGCATGTCATTAACCTTATGTGTATTAAAGCAAATCAACAAATGGAGTTTGCCTCTACTGATGATATATTCTGCATATTCACTGCAACCACCCATACGAAAGAAACATTTACCTTATATACACATTTAAGTTGAGTTAACAAAAATGCGTTGTGTAATTATATCAATTATCATTTTACAACATGTTAAATAATATATCATCCATGTATATAATATGTCTCGTTCAAGGTACACACATTTTACACGTAAATAATTTTATGTTTTATGTATTTTCTCGTTTGTGACTTACAACTATCACTTCTATGGAAGCCGTGTCTTTGATTTCGAAACAATGTTTATTTACTAGAAAATTACCTTATTGTATGCTTATAACGCATTTGTTTGAATAGAGATGTGTCTGCATATTGTGGGTCTAACACATGTAAATTATCCCTTATATTAATAGCGAATAGATTAGAAATCAATTCATTTCAAAGGACACATTGCGATGTTTCCAGTCATTAAAGTATCTGTTTTTATTGACATGCTTGTTTGAGTTAATCCGTGACACTTTAATAAACAGAGCACGCATTTTCGACAATTTGATAATTATCCAAAAAACATAGATCAAAGGTTTTTGAATGGTCAATTTGTCTTTGGTTATAAGCAAATAGGATAAAGGGCAGGTTTTCGTTATTGAAGTGAATCCGGTATCAGAGAGATCTTTTACATATAAATATATAGTAAACAAAAATGGGACGGGAACATACATTGTAAGTATCATTTGTACATTTGTATTTGTTTTACAAACGACAGAAATACATAAAGGTCACTCTCCGTCTCAAATCATGTTTACACCTTCATATATAAGCTATGCTTATGCCTTTTCTTTAAATAAAAAATAATCATGTTTGTTAAAAGATACCATTATAATTGAAGCCCATGATAATTTATTTTCCAATACTCTATGCCCTTCCAAACATAATAAAAAAATTCTTATGATAAAAGTATTGTGTTTTGTTCATTTTTTTTTATATATTACAACTGATTGAGTCAACACACAAATGCTCTCGAATATCCTTTCCGCAATACGATACCATGTATTATTATTAAGCGTTGGGATGACAATGCATACACAAGTCCGATGAAGTGTTCATTAAGATTTTATTCTGCTAATTTACAAGTCCACACAATTTTCAATTAATAAGATACATTCAGTAACTCTCAAGATCGTAAACTATTGAAGTCCAATAATTTAAAGTACGGCGGGCGGCCAGACCTTTACGGGCCTTCCCGGCGATTCACTATTACAATGAATCCGATGTATATGCTAGCCGAATCTCTATAAAACAAAATATGACTCTCGTTGTATACTAAATGGTTGCCTATGGATCTGGTAGCTACAATACACATGTTGGTAATGGGATTGACATACAATATCGTAAATTTCTGTTATGAAGTTGGTCGACTTTTGTTTTGGTTTTTAGCTTTATTTAATTTTCTTTATTGTACCTTGCAGAGTGATCGATGTTATGTATGATCTTTGATATACCGACAATGGGGATTAATGTAATCATGCAAAACTGTCTTTACATTTGAAGTCTGTTATACAATAATGTTTACATTTGGACTATTTGCCGTAGGTGTCGACCCACTTTAATCCATGTATTACGTTACAAACAGCAATATTATAAGTTGTCTGAAATGATAAACAGACATGAATATCATTAGTACCGTGGCCAGTACAGTTTTCACTGTCTTAATATGTGTATAATGGTTATATTGTAATACAAGTTTAACAGATCTTTACACAATTCAAGAATAGTAGTGATGTGTATAACGTTTGAAATTTAAAGTATGTTCAATACATTTGTAATTTGAACGGCATTCGTACTTGAACGATGATAAAACTTCTTTCTTAGTTTGAAAAAAAGCAACAACAGTTTTTCGTAGGTTTGTGTACAACATGTACAAGGTAAACGAAATTGAATATGTGTTGATTTGGCCATCTAATGTTTCTTTAAATGTGAGCATATTAATTATGTGTGTGCAGAGGCATTAACATACACCACAAACAAACAAATGCTGCCTGTAGCCTTCGCCATGTCACAAAAATACCATGGATAACAAATTCCCAACATATGTTTGCCAGCATTTTTACTTCAGCTCTAACTCTATTATATTAATGGTTTAAGTTTAAACGAAAGAGTTTCATCATCTTAAAGTACACAATGTAATCATTGAGCTTTGTTTAAATTACGGTTACACATGTGTGATGTTTCAGAGTTTTACAACAAAAGGCATTGTAATGGGCTTAAGTGCACACTTCAGGAAATTGGTAAAGGTTCTTAGGAATTTAATTGTCCGTTTCGATTTGAAGATGTGCCAATAGATCTGTAGGATGAAACATCTGCAGACGCATACAATTAGCCTCTGAAACATTACATTTTATTACTCATGCATTGTTTGTCTTTTGAAAGGTAAATATTCAGAGGTACAGATACAAGGAAGCCGAGATCTAAGTTTGTACAATATATAATATTATACAAGTTTATATCATACTAAGTTTAAATCATTATAAATATAGCTGACTTGCACGATTGACATAAGAGTTTAAAATTATCAAACAATTTAATATCGCTTCGATTCATAAAATGAGCAAGTCTTTGTAAACAATTTCATTATTCATTTGTCCATACTCTTTGCTCGAAACGCATTGAATTGTTTAACATTGTTGTTATTTGCAAGCCGTTGATTAGAACAGTTCAAGGTTTTAATTACTTCTATGTTCAATTTGTAAACTGGACAAAAACGTGATATTTATGACATAATGCATTTTATTTCGAAATTCACAAGACGGATATTTTATACCGTCATCCGAAACTTACAAAGTATCAAAGTTACAAACAGACATTGTTTAGATAATTTTAACATAGATAATACGATAATACGTAAAGTAAAGGCTGACTTTTCCAGTAAATCCAGAACAATAACTCAAACAAAGCATTAACAGGTGAAACTGGCAGAAAGATAAGTAACAAGCGTGGTTCAAACTTAAAACTTTAAAACCCATTTAGTTGTTTTAGCCATTGCACATATCTCATTACCAACTGGGTTTCCATTAATTTCTAATTACTTTAGGTGAGTCATATATTTGCCGTGTACAGCCCATGTGAAATTTGGCAAAATAGAGGAAACGCGGAATTCAACCACCCATTTGGATAAGACTTATGATGTAAATATAAATATGTATAGATCTAAGATATGTAATTTGTTTAAGAACAGCTCCAAATGAATAAGCCCTTATTAAAAAAACACGAAATAATTCCATATGAAATCGAATAATCAACTTTATTAAACAGCATTAGCTATGTTTATCCTACGAAATTTAAAACTGACTATATGCTTATTTATATAATTGTTTTGAATTATAATTAAACGTTAATGTAATGATAAAACTTGTTTAAAATGTGTTCAACACCCTTAAGTTTAGTTTAAACCTATTTATTTAAGCTCGATTGCATCGAAAGCCTTAGGCTTATAGAAATGCTCTCGAGTCCGTTTCCTGGGACTAGAACCAGTACTTGGTGTCTTTGGTGGAGATCACAGGAACGCTCCCAGTGGGTTCGAACCCGTGACCTCCTGATCGCTAGGCGGACAACATTTCCACTACGCCACGGCGATCAACACCCTTTAGGTAGAAACATACCATTCAAATCTTAAAAGCAATATGTAATAATGTTTTAACGGTCCAATGTACCTACAATCCCAGTCATGTATCTGCTGTTATTTCATAAGAATATTTATACGCTATTGAACTACCTGCACGTTCACATATTTCATAAATACGATGCGCCTATACAGCTACATATTATAAATAATCAATAAGATTGTACAGTTATATCCAACCGCGTTCATTTTGACATGCAATCGTGATATAATTACAGGAGTCATGACTGAATTATGCTTTCTGCTAAGATTCTGAATGGGCACAACATCGTGGTACTAATACCATGAGGTTTGGCTAAGTTTATGGAATAAACAGAGCGGGAACTGAAAGCGGACTAGTATTTGGAGGCTAAATTTAACCTTTGTGTTGTGACCTGGATCATTAGCTACCATTTAATAATGCCCGTTCCTCCTGCATGATCCTAATGGCAGCGTAGTATAGTGATTTACTTCGCTAATTTCATACGACTCATTGCGTTTCTGGTGCATGTTTAGTAAACCAATGTGACTAATAATATTGAGGTGCCAAAAGACTCCAAAATCGTTGTTTATCGGCATTTAATTTGAACATGAGTTATATGCCATAAACGTCGACCGTAGCTCCTGACCAGCCTGAGCAGGAGGTACCATGGTTTCTAATGAAACCACGAAACTTGGCTTGACTTAATAGCGGACAGCATTACTCTTGACCGCTATTGGCACAATACCCTGTGTCGCATTATGCGGCTCAATAGTTATGCAACATTATCACCACTACGCCCATCGTCTGTATTCTTCATATTGACATATAAGGCTCACAGTGATTGTTACTAATTACATGTTATTATTATAAAGTAATAAATACTTTTTATATTTTGTAAGTTATTACGTATACATTCCAAAATAACGTATACACAGGTAAAACTATTGAATCAATATATGGAGCTAAATGCTGTTGGAAATCAACATCTAATATGTCGACGATAGTTCTGCATTCTTTGCAGTGTACATTTTTTTCCAAATTTAAAGCGCGTTATTATTGTTAAAGCTATTGCAAACTAACACTAGTTTTGCTAAAGTGTATTATTACCTTCTAGATGAATTATATCAAGTGTTATTTTCACGTCGAAATACTCTTAATTACTATAATTAGTTAGTTTTCAATGTTTTATAAAAGGAACTAAAGATCATAAGAAGATATAAAACACACATCTTAGTCAACAGATATATAAATTTAAAATTTATAAAGTACAGTTACGTTGTTTAGCTTATTTCATTTGATCGTAATGTATTTCGAATATTGAACAATATACCAACCGAATTTGGTTCGAGTCTCTTATCTAAGTTTCATAAACGATTTGTCATAAAACTGAACGAGTGTTGAGATAAATCATCGGACTATTGATATATAGTTGGGAAAACTAATAAAACTGATCTTTTATAGATGTATAAAGGACAGAGACATTGGAGATAACTTGCGAAACACATTCACTATTTATCAATAATGCAAGAAAATTACTAAAACAAAACGCTAAAACAAATGGGTTGACATGTAAAACTATCGAATCCATGTACTGAGCTAGGAGATGTTAGAGATGAAAATCGTTTTTTTTTTTTTTTTNGAACAAGGTATCGTAAACCTATTGTATTATATAAACTAGACGCCATCAACTATATATTACTAATTTATGTATGTCTACCAGTCCGTGATGATTTATTGTGAACTATTGCGCACTGTGTAGGGCAATGCTATGGTCTCTTAATCAGCAAACATGTGTGTGACGCTATGTTAGAAATACTGCATAGAACAATACAGAACGTGTTGTACTTTAACATTGATTTCAAGTCTTAGACTTCAGACAGCTTTCAAATCCAGATTGGAACGCCACACTTTTTTTTTTACAATTTTCAGTTTATAATCTTTAATGAAGCTTTTTTAAAAGTTTGAATGTGGTATTAAAATCATTTATGTTATATGACTAACACAAATATAGATATTGTGTACGAATATGTTAATACTCATTTAGACAGTTATCTTTCGTCATAAAAACTTATTAAAACTTTAATTCAGAAGATTGCATGATTAAAAAGTAAACGTTGAGCAAAACATAGATTTTGTCGCAATTATTATGTAATTGCACGTTGGTAAACATGTGCTTATTAATTGGAATTCCGTTCCAGAATTGCGTCAGAAAAGTTTGCCCACAAATTCCAGTACACTCTTAATGGAAGTGGACACGTTTCATTCAAATTAAATATTCCGGATCGCTGTCTCGAAGTGCCTGTGCATCTTTATAGCTAAACAGCTGCAAGCCGATGTTATTATCCAATGGATCATTGTATATAATTGCATATTTATCTGAATCAATTCCGAGTCGTTAACATTTACACGATCATTCGGAACATTAATGACATAAGGATAATCGACCACACGTCTTTAATAATGATATAGAATAAAGCGAGTGTATACTAGAGTAAGTACTTATTTTGATTACTATCATTATAAAACTTCAAAATGTCATCACTCAAATTTTAACAATTTTATGCATTACTTCACAAATGGATGTAAGGAATCATAATAAACGTGACATTATTCGGTTATACACGTAAGTATCTCCTTTAGCAAACGAACGTGATAATGATGTAGATAACAAGTAGTAATCGCATTTCCTCTCTTAGAATTAAGTGTTTGAATTTGTGAGTTGTCGGTCTACAAAGAAGGTATTTTTTATATAGAGGATCATCTACGGCCTTATGGTTTCTACACTCGGATATTCTAATGTATGTAGATAAGTCATAGATGTGACGGATTTAAGTATACCATTACATAATTATGTTTGCCAGAATAATGTTTTTCTGCTTCACATTCTTAATTTCCAGTTTGTTTCGACAAGATTATTCCGCTTTTTATAACAATATGTTTTTAGAGTTTAATTTCATGTACACAACTTGATGTTTTCTTTCATATTGTCTTGTTTTATTAAGATTGGACCGGATAATTTATTTCTGTTTTACAATATAAATCTCCAAGATTTGCTATAGACTGTGTGTAGAGGGAATAAGTGCATACTTAAGGGACGTAGGTGAGAATATTTGGAATGTAGCTGTCCGTATTGATTTGTATATGTCCAGTTGATCTGGAAATTTGACAGCTGCAACTCTTTATCAACATACGTTGTTTAGTCTTTTCAAAGGTCAAACACATGATAGAGATAAAGAATGAACAGCTGTTAGCTTCTAGTATCGTTTGAAGCATTTGCAGGATTAAGTATGATCGATATGTTGATTGCTCTTGATTGAAATAGACATTTAATATTAAAAAAAAAGAAACGTTAGTCAGATACAGAAAATAAAGAAGGTTAAATTGCTCCTATTAATTTGATAAAAATGGCATTATTTCATTTTGCACTCATATTGGAAAGTTTCAGTAGACCTATAATAATCAATTATTTGTTAATATTGTTAGAAGAACTGTTACATCTGTAATAAAATTTATGATTTTATTGTCTTCAACTAACGTAAAATACATGTGTTTGAATGCAAGTTATTGCTATTATCAAATGAAACGATGCATTTTAAACAGCTTGAACGGAATCCTAGCAGTTGCATTGTTGAATAGTTTTGAAATGTTTTAATTGATGGAAATTATGTTACGTGTTATGAAAGCAGAACATATTAGTAGCCAAAAAAAAATTAGAAATGCACCATACTGTCAGAAAGTGTAGTAACCAGTGTGTTTTAGACCACAGAGCTGCATCAGCAAGGGCGATTCATGTAGTTTGTGTTCGTAGTAATAAATTTCAACTTCAGCTTATTGTATTTTTGTATTGTAAGATGGAACCAACAACAAATACAATCACCCTTTTTAACAACACTATACAAAGTATTGGTGTTGCTGAGATTGATCAATAATTCTAAAACAAAATCTAAAAGCGCTTTTTTTTAACTATCGCTCAACATCATGTTAAATCAAATTATAAAACAGATAGACAATAAATCACGAAATTAGTAATGAGTCTTTTTATCACCCTACCCCAGAAAAAATAAATAATCAAACATATTAGTTGTGTTTTGCAATTATTAAAATATTGCAAAACAAAACACACACATGTATTCAAAGCATGCAACATTTGTTCGGTAGCAACAATGAGACTATTGTTTTCAAATATTCAAAATAACTCTAATCATGGTCACATGGGCGATGTTATTTGATTTGTACATTAATGACCTCCGGCAATAATACAGCCCTAACACATATATTTGATACGCTTGAAACAGCCACATATTATTATTTATTACTTAGTTCAGATGACAACACTATTTAGCACCGAAATCATTTGGAGCTTCAAGAAGTTACCTTTACAATAAGGAGGCGTGTCTTTCGTTTGTCATTTGTACATTAGCGAAACACTTGAACTTAGATTCATTAAGTTCTGTATAGAGAAAATGGAGCTGTCACAAGAAACTAGAATATATAGGCTGATAAATTGAACATTTTAATTGACAATGAACTTATGATAGTCGAACTTTTTCTGAGCATCTCTTAATACTAGCATTTTAGATGTGGATAGGACTGGAAATGGACTATGGAATATTTAACCTTTAGATGTGGCTTTGACCTTAAACCGGCTAGAACTGACTTCCTTTTCTGCCTGAAGGATCAATGACTAAAACATTTGAGAAAAAAATCATGAACATCCAATGAAGTGTGTACGAGGTATGGAGAACAGAGACGGACTGACTGACGGACGGACGAACGGTATTCTCCTCATCTACACTCCCCATTCCATGGCGGAGATAACTTTACATGACAAGCCGAATTTACCATGGCGACGACAAGCATACTATTCTTGGCAGACCTATTTGAGATCTGTAAAATATAATGATCTACGCTAAGCAGTGCGGTGTCATTTTCGTTCAGTTTCGTTAATATTGTTAAACGTTTTTCATCAAAATATTTATCAATTCGAAAGATACGCGCTAACAGGTTGAAAATAACTTCCTTTTCCAGTTAATACTTAACTACAAACATTAACACATGGTGTATCTAGATTTATGATCAGTGTTTGGTCTGTTAAAATCGATGGAAACCATTGTGTTTAAATGAAAATTTAGGTTAGTCGTAAACAAATAAAATTATAATAAATATCGGTATGTAAATAGAGAGAAACACGTAAATAATATTTTCAAATGCTACACAAATGGATAATTATACACAAATAATTTATTTTATTAATGTAAACATGCAAATTGCACGTGATTGCGACGGTAATCCACATAAGAAAATAAGCTGTTCATTATAAGCTTTAAACGATTATAACCGTTATGTAATAACTATGAGGCAAAATAAAAGAAAAACACTAAAATAAAATCTCTGTCTCTGACTCGAGTTGATGATTTTATTATTTTCATTTTTTTTTTTTTAATTTAGGACGTCCGTTAACTCATTATCATTCAATTATAAGATTCTTAGATTAAATAAAATGGTAAGAAAACAAAGCATGCATTTTAAACGTTCATTTAGAATAACAGGAGGAGCTTAAAACATTAAACTCAAATTAGCTGGTTGTGCGCGTTATTTTCAGCTTGAAAATCGATTATTGTTTAGCACACAGCTAAAACAAAAAGGTAAATTTACAGTTTTTTATGTCCGCAGATGCCATACGAATATCAAGGTATGCTGATAAGAAAGCCCGTGTGTGTACATTGTTTTCATAATCATCCAAGCCAAAAACAAAAGTCGCGGTCCTAATCGCAGCGTAGTATAGTGATTTACTTAGCTCATTTCATACGACTTATTGCGCTTCTGATGCATGTTTATAAAATTAAATTCCAAAACAACGTATACACAGTTTAAACTAGTGAATCCAGCTATGGAGCTAAATGCTGTTGGAAATCAACATCTAATGTGTCGACGATAGTTCTACATTCTTTGCAGTGTTCGTACATTTTTACCAAATTTAAATTGCGTTATAATTGTTAAAGCAATTAAATATTAACACTAGTTTCGCTAATTTGTATTATAACTGTTTAGATGAATTACAGCAATTGTCATTTTCACGTCGAAATACTTCAAATTACTATATATAGTTTTCAATATTTCAGAAAAAGAACTTCACATAATAATAATATAGCTAACACACATCTTCGTCAATAGATATATACATTTACATATACTATATACAGTTGCTGAATTTTACTTTAGCTAATTTTATTTGTTATCAAGTGTGGTTGGTGTGAAATCTTATGCAAAATCTCTGGTGTTTGTTCTACAACTCGAACGAAATAAAACTGTAAGGGACTATACGATGGTATGCAATCATACAGTTATATTTATGTTGTAGTATATATTTATTCAAAGGTTCTTTTTGGCCAATCTACAAAAATTGTATTTATGTTTACTTAAAGGTATACAGCCTGTAGAGCTAAACGTCTTTAAGTATACAATGAATAGGTAGTTATACAAGTTTAATGTCCAACGCCTGGTATTTGTTTGCGCAACCAACAAAAAAGAGACGTATAGTAGTTATGTTTTGTGCGTACATTGTATATGTTAACACTAACACAAATCACATTCCCACGATTGTATTGCTTACTTTATGCAAAAACCCACATAATAAGTATTTGTTTGTTACATCCACATTGAGATACTCATCACGGATGACGCTACCGAAATTCTTAAGAACAATGTTTTATATAAGCTCGATGCCATTCCATACTTATTGCTTATTTAAGTATGTCTGCCAGTCAGTGGTTGTAAAGTATGTCTGCCAGTCAGTGGTTGTTAAGTATGTCTGCCAGTCAGTGGTTAAGATCAAACACTACGTATACTCTCTAAGGAACTATAACTCCATATCAGGGTGCTTTGGAGTAGTGTTATGTATATACATCTTAGATAGAGTCTTTGAATGCGCCAGCATAGATGCTTTACCCGTAATATTGCTTTTAATACCACAAACGAATTTAATACGACCTATTTTTAAAATGTCTAAGAGATATGTTGACAAAACACGCCACTAGGACATTATTTTAGCATCATGTTCCTACTTCAAATTTATGTATGAGCATGTTGTATGCCCATTGTTTGGCATCTTATTGGTTCGCACGTTGGGCAGTTGCTATGCCCCGTTGTGGTGGTCATTGATTGCAAAACATTTAAAGACATGAAAGAAATGGGGTTGCTTTTATTAGCTTTAACAGCGATGATACAACGAGTTAAAAGATGTAAAAAGGATCATCATAATCCAACGAAACAATTTATGTGCATACATCCACTTCATCGAGACATATGTCATCTCTCTACACATAAATACAGTCACTACGAAGGGATCAATAACACTAGGTACGAAAGTTTCGTATGACCCTTTAAGTGTATTAAACCATTAATTTCGCAACAGAAGAATAGGCACAGTTTAAACGTTTATTTTCCTATTACAATTCCATTTCCTGTTCACCTACCATAGACGATGGATGATTATTGTTCTGAATAAAACAACAACAATAAAACAACAACAACAGCATCGGTGTTATTTGATGCTCCTTTTTCGGAAAAAAGTTTAAACCGAATTGGTTTTCAACATTTACTTCTCTGCATATGACTTAAGACACAAGACGGATTGAAAAATCAATTACCCTTAAACTTCTTACCATTTCCAGAATTTCATCTATACTTTTTTATAGAGATATCTACAGTATTAACAAGAAACATTTTGGTAAAATGTACAATAAAACAATATACAGATAGTTATAATCGAAAGAGAAGTTAGTTCAGGCATTAATGCATAAGCTCTTATATACAAACGTTTCTTGTGGCATTAATGGCTATTTTAATGGCGTACATTTAACGTTTTACTTATTTAGAAATAATTTAATAAAACAAACTGAAGTTGAAACCAATTGCTGGTATTATGATGTAATGAGCTGTATCCATTTTTGGCTTGTGTAAAAGAACAAAAACAATAAAAAGCGCTCTATGAACCTTTTGTACTTCAATCATCAAATTTCTTATTGACTGCGGGTTTGAGAGATGTCTGTTAACAAACTCAGTCTGGAACAGGCTGTAATTGTGAGCGAGGAACTAATCTTGACCTTTGTACGGTCGCACGTCCTCTCTATATAGAATCGGAATATATCTGCGATTACTTTTAATTTAACCATGATCCCGTTTTGTTGAGGTGTTGGTATGTAATCACCTTAATGTTGGTAAAGGGGAAAGGTTTACATGCTAAAACGGGCTCTTTAAAGTAATATATGAATTCAGCAATTAACTTATTTTAATGAATGTTCGAATAGTTATGGGAAATATATCGTTGACATTAATTATCAAACTATGTTTGGTAGTCCATAACATTTCAATTCGTTGAACTGTTGCAAGTGTTATATCGCTGTTTAATCTCAGTTCACTCTGCACATATTATCCAGAAAAAAAGTGCTTGGTTAAGTTATACACATTTGTAAATAATTGTATTCATGAATTGCATCTTTACATTATTTTGCCTTTGATCTAGTGCATGTAACGGAACAAATTGATCAGTAATGCGGTTCAACATACTCCATAATATAATATATACAATTGAAAACGTGTCATTTTTTATTACTAAGTGTGCATTCATTCGCCGAAAATAAAAAAAATGTAACATGAATATAATTTCTACACATGTCGAGACTTCTTTAACTTCATATTGTTCCTACAGAATGATGTTAAACAACTGTTTTATTAAACAACATCTACTAGATAAGTTAATAGTTAAATGCAAATAACCGATTTAAAACAATGTGAAAACATGTCCAATATAAATGAATATTGACAGTTAGATTATTAAAAACAAATCGAATTCATGATTTATTGAAATTCTTGTATTTACTATTATTCTTGTTCTGATTGACGCGGGTATAGATGTCTAACAATGCATGTGATAGCATAACATTACCGCGCACTTTTTATTTAAAGACGTTCACTAATTAGTCAACTCGATCCAAGTCAGATTTTGCTAATTCTACTTCGCCTTTTTATTACAAAGTAATTCTATATTATAGTCTGTACTGATAATTAAAAATAAAACTTTATATTACTGAACAGTTGCAGTATGTTTGCATTCCTTAAATTTAGAAAATATGCCCAAATCTATTTGCGTTCAGGTTTTATAATGCACAGATTAACGCATATATGTCAAAATTTATCTTAGTCATCTTCGCCGAAAATAATAACGTGATTTGCACATAGGAAATGTAATATATAAGACTGGAAAATGGTTAAGAGTGGCTTCATGTTAGCGTTCACAAATACGATAAAATGCCAATATATTAATTGTTTACATGCGGGATATTATGGTTGATGAGCATATTCACGTATCGTTCTATTTTGAAAAGGAATATATTACTGGAAATACGCTTGAAGTGATGAATGGTATATTCGGAATACTGATCAATGATTGGGGACGCGTCGATGCAGAAATAGATCCATGATGACCGTTCAGAATTTTGGAGAAGAAGATTCATTTATGTCATTCGAATTGTAAATGTTTGCTGAATAATCGCACAATACATGACTTGCACAAACCATAGCAACATGGAATCTCTGGTATGCTTAAAACAGTTCAGCGTATTTTTAATTCAGTGTTTCTGTAAACATCTTTGTAGGGATTATCTGACGTTTCCTTTGATGTCTCTTAAATATAGCAAAGGATGAAACTCCATAAACACTATCAGGAGAGAAAGGCGTGTTCTTATTCAGTATTTGTTGTTATAACAGAACACCAACGATAAACACATAATGATCAAAACTGGGATCTCTGCTATGGAACGGTCAATGCGAAGCATTGGGGTTTACACCTATGTGAAGGCGAGAGCGTCTTAAACAACATCAATTAAATGTACCTATGCCGACAGAAAATGAAAACATGAATGCAAAACAGAGACGCATGAATCCACACACTCAACACACTAGTACAATGTTAGTGTACAAGTGTCGTAGGTATCGGAATTATATATACATGATAGCTGTTGGGTAGGTTTGTAAGTAAAAGGTATACACAGAAGTTTGGTCGATCTATATTAGATATTAAACTATTAAGATAGCGATCTATCTGTAGAAAATTATCAAACATTTTAGGTGTAAGACAGATCGTTAATATATTTCATTCACTTAAAAAAGCTTTATAACTTACAGTCCCTGTAAAGGGTTCACCAGAAAATGCTATTCTGTTATACCGCATCAATTAGTTTTTGAATCATCACTAATTAAAGCACATTTATTATACTGTCAATGTTGCATATTCAATCTTTCTGTACTGTTTGTGTGTAATCATACAATCACGCATTGTTACAAACAGGATACACTTGATGCCAAACAAACTAGTCTAGTGTGTTTTAAAACAACAAATATTTATTTTTAAGAAAGATTAAAACACTATGTTTAATTGCACAATTCGACAATGGTGTATAGTAATGTACACATATTTATATCGGCTTAAAATGAATTTTTTGTTTGCTAAAGAAAACATCTAGCTGAATACTAGAAGTGTTTCCTCATTAAGTGTGACAATTGGCACCCTTGTTGTAATGTGTGTTATGCCGTCAGTTGGATGATATATTTAGTATATAGGGTATCAACGCTTATACACATTAACTTAGAATGAAATACTTTATATAGTACAGTTCCTAGTCCAAATGGGAACACAACTTAATATAAAGCAGCAAGTATATTTTGATCGGTAATGTTTAGTGGCGTGTATCGTTTCGATTCATTAGTTGCTTTGGATAACAGACTAGCGTATGGTAACAAACATTTATTTCCTGATCATGATGCTTGGCTGTCAATTTTCCTATATCTTGAATGAAGGCAACATACTAAATCTGCCGATACTACATAATTACCGTGTTATTATATATACATGTACATATACTCCTACGCTTTCTTTTACATGTAATGGGAATTTTGAGGATAGTGGAACCAGGAACTTTTAAGCTTTAGGGTGAAACGCCTTCTGATAGCATGTGCGAAAGTCTATAAATAGTCTAACTACTCTAATTGTATGTCGTGAAACACAAGTAAAAACATAAAGTATGTAACAATAAATTCCATTGAAAAACAAAAAACGAAGTGTAGCAACTGTTAATATATATATTTAAAGACAAATGAAGAGCTGATGTTTTAAGCACTAGTAGCGTGTATACGTAATATAACCAACCCACATTTTTCTAAGGATGGTCGTATATACATATTCATTTTGTTCGCACGAAACAATTAATATAGTCCTTCTATTAACTCATGTATTTATTTGTTACTCCCATTAACACAAACATATGTATAAAAACAGTATGCGATAAACTTTAACATCCATGCCATTTACTGATAGTAAGTCCAATTACAAATATGAATTACATTCAAATCCCTCTTTGTCGTATATTAAGCCGTCACATACTTTAAATTTCGCTTCGGTTTAGAAATGTATTTAATCGCAAATACATGAACGCTGTATATCTATAAATAACGAACGCATGTTTGAACCTTATGTCTCTTAACAATATCTACTCAATAAGTAAAACAATATATAATCATTCGCAATTATTATGTCGATACACAAGTTGAAGGTTTTAATGGTTTGGGCTGCGTATCTATATTTATTCCAAATTACTGCATTATTCAAGTATCAATGAGCCTGAAAAAACTCATACCGCAACAAACATTAGCACGTCAGTTAAATATTATATTGTGGTAGATTTTCTAATCTATCGTAGACTTATCTTGCTCTATAGTGTACTTTTCATTGATTCGAATACATTAACATCTACCATATGCCTCGTTATTATAATCTCTGAAGTAGAAGTTACCTATCCGGTAGAAGAGGGTACGCGTTAGTTTCTTCAATAACATAGGGCAATCTAGTTTAATACATATGGCGTCAGTATGAAATAAACAATACTTCATAAACGGGAACGTTAGCTCCAAGTGACAGGCCGACATGTGATATACAAGTTCATATACTATGTGTGACAGTCACCTTGTTTTATGGCATATAAAATGATCATTAAAAGGAGTGTGCCATACTATTTGGAATATTCTATAACAAATATTTGTATAAAGAAGTTCAATTAGACTGTATGCCTTTACCAATGGGAAAACGCAGAAAAATACACGATTAAAGACCTCATTCAAATAGATATTAATATAACGATATTAAGCTTTTAAATTATATGCTTATGATGCACATTTTTGTCAAAATACGCTAAATACATTTTTTTACTTTTGTTACAATAATATTAAGGGTAATTTATAACGTTTTCTAAAAGTGTGTTCGTGTTTGTTCAAAGTGTACAGGTTCTTTAATGAATCTTTAATAAAGATCTCATTCGAATTCTGTATGCATTGCGCAAATTCGTACATTCGACCGACGTCGCTTTCTACACTGCATTATTCCTACCCTCAACTAAGATGCTTGGATTAAATTTACTTAATTACAAATCTAAGATTTCACCTTCCAGCTTTTTCATCTCCAGAAATATTGCATTATCTAGAACTATTTGCCATGGAATGTTGCACATGCCTGCAGCGGCACGATACAACGATATTAACAGAGCGAAATGTATTGACGTATTGATTTGAAACTTTATATGCATAATGATCATCGGTGTGCAGTAAACATAGATGAAGAAATCGTTACAACTTTTAGGGGATTAGTTCGATGAATTAACGATACGAATGCCCAATAACCTTGCCAATTATAATTGAAAAAGAAAGGCAGGTATATAATAGATTCCAAAACGTGAATATGCAACAATATAACTTCTATAATAATTAAAGTAATAAAGGCACGATGTAGTTTTGTAAACGAAACATATAATTAGGTCGTGACTTACATTTAATATGCTCTATATATAATATGTGTTAATGACATAATATTGTACACATGACATTTTAATAATAAGTTTATATTCAACGTAACAAGCATAATAGCTGCAAATATATGCTACGCTGTTAAATAAATATTACAAACATATCTCAGTAGACACTGACAATTGTATCCAAGCATGAAGTCTCAGAGGACTACCACGATAACTAACTTATGGCTAATTGCGTCGTTTGTGAACTATCACACGACAGTGGCAATCGATGCACTGTGATCACAAAGGCTCGGATGTACTTTTGTTAATGATCTATCAACATTTCTCACGATCTTATACGATCTGATATAATGATTCCTATTTAAAAATATTTCCGTCTGATCGTGCAATAAATATACACCTTTGTGACATCTTATGTCAGCTGCATCAATGTCATTTCCTGTTATAGTGTTACTATTGATGCACCAATTTACTTATTCCATTGTCATTTTATCGGAACAGCATCATATGCAAACAGTATTATTTTTCCCGAACGCTAAATTCGATACTTCGATATGCAATCTTCCAACGCCATTGACATGAAATGCTTGGAAAGCCATAAACAAATCTCACTCCCACGACGAGAAGCTATTTTTACACGCATATCTGTTTATAAAATCAAAGCACATCAATTGCATAGCTTGTATGAAGAAACACATTGGCAATAACCTGTGATTAAGGTATACAGTAACTTGGAATCTATCGCTATGACTCTACTGAGAGTAGTATTATATGAGACATTATGTCTATTGAACTGATACAGTCTGTATAATAAAACTGGCATACTATCAAGTCCCAAGGTAATGTCATCTCCCTTGTAGTTTGGCTCTCTCAAGTATCAGTAAAGAAATATTATAAACACACATTATCTAGAGCATTCTAGTAAATCAAATATGTAACATCTATTCAAGTGTTACTTTATATGTATGTACATATGATTAAGGTTTGTAAGTTCGATTTAAAAACTGATTTTAAGTATTCGATTACATGTATTCGAAGAGTTCCCTAAGTGTTGACGGCAGCCGTAGTAAAATTCATGATCAAATTTGTCTCATAAAACTGTTACTCACTGGTTCTAGATATATCGGCACGGGAGAAATCGATTCGCAAATCATGTGTTAATAATCTGGTGTAACTATACACATTTAAAAAAAGAAGTGGTAAAGTATGGAGCCTACAACTACCGAGCATTATAAATTATGTGATCAGTACGTTACATTCGTCGGCATGTAACCAGAACATTGAGGTTTTCTGGCCTTTACATTTGTGAATCTCACTGGTTTTGCATCAAAGGAGTGACATCGCTTATTGGCGTCTTACATCAAGTAGTATTTGTTTTACGCAAGAAACAAATATGTTTACAATACTATGTAACATATACAATCCAACATTAAAAATACACCAGTACAATGGAACGGTACGTGAACCACTTTGTGGCTTTTAATCGGTTTTAATAATGCCGAATCCAACATTTAGTATAGAATGAATCACAACATATGCACGTTTTAAAGCATTTTAAACATAACATTAAATTTTAGATTAACCAACAGTTAACATAATATTTAATCAATTTAATAGCAATTTAAATAGTATAATCTACAGGCATCCTCGGGTTATAGATGAAACAGTCAAAACAGCAACGGGCATTAACAGAACATAAAATAGCATTATCTTTCTTATGCATTTATATCACGATGCAAACGCAAAGTTTTATAAAAGAGTATGACATCGGAATGGTAATAATGGGATTTTAGCGAGTTTAAATCAGAAAAACAACATGTAGTGAAATCCAATGAGAGCACAAATGTTCAGCACATAACCACATAAAAACGACTGACTTATCGCGGTAAAAAATTCAATAATAAAATGCTAACAAAATACATAGTTACTGTTGAATTGAATATGTGAATGCAATGCAATTACTTGAAACGTTTAACACACTTGGTTATACATTTATCCTTTAAGTTAAGGATAGTTGGATATGTGCATTGCAGATGACAGATTTAATCCAAATTGTTAACTTTTGTCCAGTTGTCGAATTGATTTATAAGCCGTTCGGTATATAAATAATTATTGTCCTACATGTATATTGCAAGCTGAATATACTCGCGGTCAGTTTACATTGACATAAGAGGCTCAATTTCCGTAGAAGGAAGAGTAAATCCCCGTTTAAACGTTTTCAAATGATCATATCATCCATTTAGAATATACACGTGACTATACTACTTTTCAATTAATTTGCTTTAAAACGAACTATTTTATCATTTTTGATTAGATGAATTCCTGGTAATAATAAGATAACATTTTTATGAGATGTTTGCAATAGTTTAAATGTTATAATAAATACACGATTCTTAAGTTAATTGTATTGTTATCATATAATAATATTTGATTAATTATTTATTCTAGGAATACTAAACATGTGTTTGTATTATAAAACAAGACAGTTTCATTATCTTGGCAATGTAAATATTGTCAAACCAATCAGTTAGGAGTTTTGAGCTTTCTGTAATTCTCCGAGCGGTTCTTTGTCATTTTGTATGATGACATTTCCGTGTTGACATGCACTGTTTCACAAACTTTAACCGACACTGCTACCAATCGAATCTCATAAAGTTCACGTCTTTCCGTCCGCCGCTGGATTCAGGCTGACTTTTCCATCGTAATGTTTGACAGACTTTGCGTCGAGTAATATGTGACGCATATTTTAACATATATATTCCGCATTCATTTTTCAAGAGAATATCAATTTGGAAAACCTTTCTCCATCTTTTAAATAAAAGCATTAAGATGTTGGATGTCACTTCCGATGTAAATTGAACAGCGTAAACTCACCAATCATGGATTAAATTTAAGTGAAACATACTTTAAATGGGTTATCACAACTCTATTGTGGTTTTTACATTATTTATTCTTGAAACTAAGTCATGCAGTGTTATGCTTCATTTTGAAACATCTTTTATTTAAACTCTCAAAAGAGGCGAAAATTAGCGTAAGTATCAGATACATAATTGTATTATGAATAACGCATGGAATATGTTAATATATGAAATTCAAGAAACATCGTCAAGAGAATCTGTTTTGTATTCCTGTGCTAGACATTTGTATAATGCAAATGATTACTGTTTAAGCAATACGTATTCAGACAAACACAAATACAATTATCAAGACATTTACACTTAAATGAGATCCATTTTAAACTTTACAATTAAAATTGCACTTTGCTTTTGAATACATAGATTTAACATATTTTCAATGTGCTTATAAATCATTGGTTTCATCGACTTTTAAGGCTCAATGCATATTACTGGGGTTTCAAGGTAAACTGAAAATTATAGATGCCCCAAAAAATAATCACCAAATATAAACAGTAACGGCATAGCATTGCAAATCAAAATCAACAGCAATACGAATGAAGGTTAATCATTCGTAAACTCCAATTTAACAAATTGAAGCCCAGTGCATTAAGCCGACACGTACTAATATATTCAATTTCGTGCAGACATGACAGTGTGTGCGTGATGTAATAACATTTTGAAAGCAATATCAATCAAGTGATTTTGTGTGACAAAATGTCTGAGTGAGATGCTCTCATTACACTGACTGCGATATTATTAGGTTTGCGCTAACATGGGTTCAAAACACGTTGCAATTGTGTTTTATTGTTTGTCGTATGAAACAAACTTCAGATGGAAAAGACTAGAAGTAGTACATATAAAGTTGAATTTTAAGGAAAATAATTCCATTTTACAATTTATAACGTGAATATTATGCCCCCTTTTTAAAAGGTCAAGGTCATCCTTCAAAGGTAAAAAATAAATAAAATATTTTCAAAGCGGCGCATTAGGGGGCATTGTGTTTCTGACAAACTCATCTCTTGTTTTTGTCTTAAAATTAGACCAAATATCTTTGAAACCCTTATGCAAACGATGTTGGATGTTTCTTTGCATTTAACAATGTTTGAGTGTCACGATTGCAGTTTAATCCGACTTCAATTCACACGCATTATTTAGAACACATGGGTAATAACGTTCAAATAATTGAATAAGTGCATTGCATATTCGCATAATAATAACATATGAGCTCACAAAATACAATGCGATCAACAAGACCCTTCTAAGTACCGGTATTTGATTTTAATTTGTATCTAAAAGTGCTGAGATTCATTGAGTTTTAATAATTGCCTCATCAGTTGC
Source organism: Dreissena rostriformis (assembly GCA_007657795.1). Classification (NCBI taxonomy): domain Eukaryota; kingdom Metazoa; phylum Mollusca; class Bivalvia; order Myida; family Dreissenidae; genus Dreissena; species Dreissena rostriformis. The sequence continues at coordinate 47,998 of VMBQ01005253.1, forward strand.
AAACCATTCGCTATGTACTAGTATGATTTGTCGTTAGAGAAGCATTGACTTATTGTGTTATCCTCAAAACAAAACAACACATATTGTTATAATTGTATGTATGTGTTAATGCCTAACATTATATTAATTGAAAGCCAACATATCAATGTGTTTAACAATAACCATGCTATATAACGCAATCAACCTTATACCTATTGTAGGATGCAAATTACATATTGACAGTCTGAAATATAAATGCTGGACTTGGCTTACATGTAACACAATTCATGGATGCCTGTGTAAACACAATGACCCACATTACCTGAGCTAACTTAACAAAACAATTATGATTCCAATATGTCAATTGTTTAATCACTTTAGTGATATGCATTAAATATTCAAGTCGCACAACATGTAAAAATAGACAAATGACAAATAAAAAAATATACCATCAATTGTCTTGTATAATTGTATAATTAGGGTTTAATGATAAATTGTCTCCTGCAAGAAGAACAGTGTTTAATTTTATGTAAGCTTTTTAAAATATTTACACGGTGCATTCCTAAATGTAGAATGATTTATAAACAGCGGCTTTCTTTTATTTACTCGTGTGGAGATTTTCACAATGCAAATGCGTTTGATGGAAATGTGTATATGTAATCTTCATAAGCTTGACAATTTAGTTCAAATCTCGTTTATTAAATATTTGGTCTGGTATTAGCTCTTTTTTTAATAAATCATTTCTTCAACAACTCACACAGTTAAATCCATTTAAGAGGTTCGAGACCACAAGTTAGTCTCCTTGCGAAGTATAAATATGCTATGTTTTGAATAATTGTCCTTTTCATTGTTGTACACATTTTCTTGACCATTGTTTTATTCAAGTACATATTTATTCGATGACCTTCAAAACTTCAATTATTTTATTTACCTCACAAATTGGATTTCTCCACACAAACAGCATGCACATGATTTAAATTTACAGGAAACTCAGATAAGCTAAGTGTTCACAATAACGTATAACACGTATAATAACTTTTACTTATGAAATGAAAATTAAATTTAGGTATGCTTTATTTTTTGTATTCGTTTACTTTTGTTAAAATATTGATGATTGTGTTTCTTGTGGCATATTGTACTTTGAAATTACACCAAAACATTTGTTTTCAATATAAGAAAAAAAATCCATATTGTATGTTCTGTATTAGAGGTTCCCGTGAAATAGTAATTGCAACTTCTAAGTAGTGTATTCCCAGTTAAATAGAACTTTAAATTAGAAACCTCTTCAAAGACACGGCGACTAGGAGAGACTGGTTTCACATACGATCCGATATTGCTGGAGTTGGTATTTATCGGACATACGCCACATGTAAATATTAGAATCGACGTTTGCGATGATTATTCTCAGATGGGGATGTCTTTCAATTCCGATATCCTAACGTTGATTTATTTTTGAGAAAGGTACCGGTTTTATACAGGTTTGTTTTTAAATATAATTTTGGTTTAAAAGACACGAATGTGACAAGCAGAATAGAGAATTATATAATGACATTGGGAATTATTTTTCGACCAAGCCATCTCATTAATGAAGGCCTTTATATCAAGTAACGACGATGATTAGGTTATTTGTTCAGGCTTGCTGTTAATGAGAAATTTAACCCTAAAGCAATGAGTCATTGACCGAGCTCAAAGGTTGTTATACGCTTCAAAACTATCATAATACGTTGCTGGCTAGTATACTTTAATAACTTTCAAGATATCAGAAAAATAGATTTCTGACAATCAAGCTAATATTCATCAACGAAAAAACAGTATAAGGTGCATCGTGGGCTAAACTTTTCAAAGTACAAGACGAAACTTTACACAATAGTCTTTCAAAATATATTGCACGCGCAAACAATTAAACACATGAGCTAATTATTTCCAACTTAAAACATGTTTATTTAAATACGAAAGCCTTCAGCAACACCGTGGCGACCACACATGAATGCTACAATATCATTTGTAGTTTGCATAAAGATGTTATTTCTCTACACCAATGGAAATGTTGAAAATATATTTAAGTTAACAGTTTGTCTGCTAATATAAAATACATGTAGTTATTTTTTTCCTACATATTAAATATACAAAAATGATGAATTTAAAACAGACGACTATATTTTGAAGCAGACATTTAGCCTTAGACAATCGCCGTTACTGCGTGTACAAATAAATTAAACCTGTGTGAAACGTATATTGCTTTTAGGAAACATACGAACTAGGAAACAAGACGACTAAATGAACCTGACTTAGACTTTAAACAAAGTCGAGACATGAACACTTGAATAACATGTTATTTTACCAAACCGAATTCGAATATTAAATTCGTTCATAAAAATCAATTGTTTCAATAAATATGTAAACAGTTCGAGCGAGTCTCGAGAAATATCAAATGTGTCGATCAATATGGACACATCTCTCCCAGTAATTGTTTTACGAGACATTAGTGGATTCAGAAATAAGAAACTGTAGGCGGAGGAGTCATGCAATTGTCGTAAAACGGAACAAATATGGTGTTATTTGCTATTGCACATCAAAGGCGATTGCGCTTTTGATCGACGCGTAAGGAAGTTTGTTTCTGGTATTTAGATGCTGGTTGTGATATAACATCGGCAGGATGGATTGCAATAAATGAAAAATCAAAGACTTGAATTGTTACAAATTAATATTTGTCTTTAAATTTTAGTATTGAACACAACACCATATGATTTATTTTTTTTTGCATTAAAAAAAAACAACACTTTCTGTTTCATAATTGGTAAAAACATCAATAATAATACTTGTCAATTATAAGCCTTTACTAGCTATGGTTAAACAAATCGTAGTTGAGAAATGAGCATTTTTAGATATTCATTTTTTCAAAAGAAAATTCGTTGAAATTTAAAATATAACAAACTGGTTCCAGGTCTAATAAAAAATAACATGGGTGAGATGACAGCGATGCCAGACGCAACACAATAAAATGACAGATTATTAACGAATATATAATATTTAAAAGACTAGTGCTTGACAATAGTGTTTTCCAAGTGTAAGCTTTTCTGTCATAACTGACACAAACTTAAAGAACATCGGACACGAAACTTCCGGTGCATGGCTCTCATTGCATTGTTTTTAAATATGTTATAGAAAATGCATGGTGATATGCATTCTGTCTGCAAATGAAAGTGTATCATCATATCTATATTTGAATTTAATGAAAACAAATTGTATTTAATACAACCTATGAAAATATTTAATGTAAAGCATTTCAATCGGAAGATAATCACATCAAATGATAGCTACTCGTCGACACAACCACTATATTCATTGTGCATAAGTTTCGAATACCATGCGTGATTAACCGGATTATTTCCTTAACAAGCACGTGCTATATTAAATGTAATTTAAATTGTGCTATATGAATTTGTATGTAGGTTTTGAATGCATATGTAAGTTCATTTTCAACCAGTTTCAAGCTCCTTTAGCAATTACAATTACACCTTTCCCCATGGCTTTATAGGACAATCATGACTTTATTAATCACCTAACGAACTTTTCCTACTTTCACCTTATTGGATTTCACGCATCTTTTCTGATAAATAATTGCAAAATAACCAAATAACCCATTTTTGAGGCGCCTAACGTCATTCAGAACAACACGAAACATGCATTCCTTAGCTTTATGTACGATGCTGGTATGAATAATGGGTTACAATATACGGAAAGGTGTTGTTGTTGCAAATACAATAAAAGAACCTCTAAGCGCGGTAAAAAAGTAATAACGTCTATCCACTGTAAGCCATGTTTTTATAAATGATATTATAAATAATGTTTTCCACAACAATTTCACAGGAATTGTATGTATTGATACTCTGAAGATATTTCCTTTTCTATATTCAGATGATATGGTTTTGTTCGCCAAATCACCAGAAACACTTAGAATTATGTTGAAAGATGTAGAACATTAGTGCCATGCATGGGGGCTAAACAATAATGTCTCAAAAAATAAATAATGATCGCACAACTCGCATCCCTTTCACTAAGTAAATTATTTCAGATATTTGATACAATTTATTTACAAGGCAAAGAATAAAACTCTTTGACGCCCTTGTCACCCCAGTCCAAAATTTGGATATGAAAATTGCGTTTCCACCAAGACAAAGAAATTGAATTAATACACACTAAATGTTTGAGATCACTGCCAATAGCTATACAACAAAAGGTAAATGGCAATTGCTATATCGTTATATCGCGAATTGCCAATTGCTACATGGTTATACATTAGCATCCTGCATTTGGACAATACCTACTAGTAATGACTTTAAACAACCGTATTATGTTTGATTGTGATTTCCAATTTAAAAGTTATCAATCAGCAACTAAATTTCAAGCATTATACTGCATCACCTCCATTTTAGCAAAACAAGATAACTTCTGTTCTTAAAATTGTCTTTCTTATAGAGTGTCAGATGCAGCGTGATCTATGCACTTCGCAAAATTAAGAAGCAGGATTTGGAATATAACAATGATCATTTAAAAAAAAGGAATTGGCACTCGGCATCATATGCATTTCTCAGCAAAACTATATAGAGGATATTTGTTGGAATCGGTGGAATATCGATTTTATTTCACGAGTGATCATAGAAAATAATATTTTCACGAGTGGCGCAGCCATGAGTGAAAATATTATTTTTCTATGATCACGAGTGAACTAAAATCGATATTACACCGATTCCAACAAATTTTCTTTTTATTATATGCTTTTTTTCACCGTTTATATACATTGTAAAAGAGTTTGACTGGAGAATTTCTCTGGAATGATGACGTCATTTCGTCAAAAAAATGACGTCATTTCACAGTAAAGCAGAAAAAGTATCGATATTTTTCACTGTTATTTTTCACCGGTGAAATACCAGTTTTATTTCACTGATATTTCTCTATAAATCACCGGAAAGCATATAATAAATAAAATTAAGTGCGTTTAACATTTAATTTTTATTATTTCAGAGATAAGCTGTAAAATGGTTAGAATAAGATTTATGTGAGCGAATACATCTGTTGTGTAAGCAGTTGTAAACAGCTTTATATTATAAAGGCGAAAGCTCAGTATAATAAACAATAAAGGAGAGTTCTATTATTTCAAGATGCTAAACTTTAAATACTGCTCTGCTATTTTCGGAAGATGTAGATATCACAGGAGTAATAATTGACGTAGAAATTAAAAACAAATATTGCAAATTTTGACAAGGTTTATACAAGAAATTGCATAAAACACGAAACTTAATTCTTAAAGATGATATCCTTTCAAATAGCTTCGTTATGTTACGAGGTTAAGAAGGACAGAAAACACTATACTTCTTACTTATGTGCTTTCCAATACGAATATATAGAGCTTTATTAAAAACACGATGATAGTGCATTCAAATCTAAAACATTAGCATTCACATGCATGCTGTGTGCATGTTAATAAATAAGAATTAAGGCTTTTGTGTTTGAATATGTGTAATAATGTTTTGACTTTAGTATTTAAAGTTAAATAGACAACTAAGCAATTAATATGTAATGTGCACACAATAAAAAATAAGGACCATGGTACACAATTCTACACAAGAATGAACAACCATATTTCAACATTTATTGACTATAGATAACCGTTTATATTATACACATACTGTGCCAAAACTTAAGAACCAAACCAAAGTGAATATTCAAATGCGTAACGCGCCTCATATCTGTAATACTTCGAGTGTTATTGAGACCTGAAGTATTGCTGACGTTGGTAAACATTTGTGCGAGTTAATGGCCGCTTGAGTAGGTATCGGTAAACATTTTAAAACCAGAGCTACCTGAAAATCACGTTAACACAGACCTACCCAAAATGCTAAGTAGGTATTAGCGGAAGCGACTATTGGATTTCTCAACATTTAGAATGCTAAGCATTACAAAGACCATCGAATTTGCATTATTGTGTTGTTTTATGTTTAATTGAAAGTTATTGATGCCGGATTTAATGATATAAAGCGTGGTAAGAGTGTGCATGCCGTTATTAATCATTATATACTGTTGTTTTTTTTAAATAAAACACATTACAAAGTGTTAAAACCTATTGCGTAGTTGACAAGAAATGGGATTTAATGTGATCTAACAAGCATTTTGTACTACATATAATGATCTTACAGTTATAACTACTTTCATACTTGGTATAGTAATCATATCATTATTTGTATTATATAATCATGTCGCACACAATTTGCGATTAAAGCCGATGAAATACATGCCATGTAAGTATATGAATGATAATTTCAAACTTGTAACCAATGTTTTGGTGAAGTTGAGCTAAAAATGTAGCCATGTCAGTTTATAAGGTCATTATGACATTGCTATTCACGCCACTGTACTGAGAGTATACGGCTGCAGTCGCGCCGGCTAGCTCGGTTAGTAGTGACCTGACTACACATCCGAGGATCGGGGTTTTGATCCCCGCCCCGGCAACATTACTTGTGTGGGGATAGGTAAAGAAATTCTTTTTCGGGCATTTTCCCCTCACCTCTGATTCAAGTGGAGCAGTTGTCAGTTTGTGACATTAATAGCTGCACTTAGAACTGATAAACAACCAATCCCAGGAAAAGTCTGAGTTGATAAACGGACCGCCGTGATATGACTATAACACGCCTGCTACATAACATACACGCTTTATTTGCAGAAGGTTATATTGGTATTCATTTACAAATTCAGTTTAGATAACAAGTGCATCATTAAAGTGTCAAACGTGCACGCGATCTATATGTTTCATATTCATATATATATATATTAGCCATTCAACGTGCTCATGATGTAAACATTGGATTTTGAATACGTATTGACCAAAACCTTGTGGCCCGTCATTCCGATTATTTTTTGCGCTTCATTTTGTACAACCCAATACATTTTGACTACACATACATTGAACTATTCGATGTGAACACCACACTGTTGCTGTTTGTAATCATAGTATGGAGTTTTCTTAATTAACGAGTATTAACATACAAATACATTGTGTGTTATTGATAGTCGTTAATATCTTTAACATTTTTATTTTCATTTTGAGTTATTTTCTGATTTGTTTTACATTTTAATTTTCTGTATAAAAAATCTTTGACAAACGACGAAACGCACGAATTCTAAACATGAACACGAACGCGTATTAATAGCCTGGCAGTTCAGCTTTCAATCAGAAAACGTTATCTGTGATCGTTGTCTTTTCAGATCCAGATTGCTCATTTCGCTCAAGAGCGAACGCTAAATCTATTAGCAGAAAATCTTCACAGCAGCCGAAACACAGCTAACGTGATTTGCAGTCGTCTGCACTAGAAGAGGCTAAAAATAGTAGCATAACGGAACAAATATAATTTACGACAAGAGATAGGAAGCAGTCGCGCGTAGTGGTTAGGTGGTATTTTTACCTTGAGCGAGGCAGAGAACAGCGGAAGTAGAGAGAGCTGAGTCGCTGAGTAGCAGTTGCGATGAACACTGGATGTTTTGTTATGAAACTCTTGATTACTGGTTACATGGGAGGATTATATACTCGCTATAGAAAGAAATAAAAGTGTATTTTTACAGGCAAAATTAAATTATCGGATTATGAACACTGACTGTGTGATTTGAACTATTTGTACAAACACATGAGTTTTATGATATTAACGTTTTTTTGTTACGAAAAGCGCGTATTGGATTAAAATTGAATACATTGGTGTGTTATTTAGATATACAAAATGTATAATTATTTAATCTTAAGTGTTACAAGTGTTCGTTGAATGAAAGTGGTCTTTCGAGACTCGTGTTTTACGAGCGCACAATTTGAAACGTTTTATCGGATTTTTTTTACTGGACATACAAAGAACAAGACAGTATGTGTTACCACTTAATGATTTTCCTAAAACATCTTTGAGATAATCAGGGTTTCCGATAGGGCATACCTGGCGTATCAAGAATGTGTTTACACAAAACTTAACTCTTTGAAATTTCAATTCTTCTTGAAAATAAAATCATGAAAATAACGACTTCACACGTTATTCTACAAAACTACGAGGCATCGAGTTCAGAATAACGAATCTTGTGTGAGTTTCAAGTTTAGGAAAGCCATAAACATCACCGATAGTTAGCGGTGTTTACTTTTTGTTTTGCTAAACCTAATCTCCGAAACGCTGGAATATACATGCGCGTATTGATTTGTATAGGCGATTGCTAGTGAAATAACATATGGCGTCATCGGATTGTTAGGGTGTATTATTTAAGAGAATTGTAAACTGAGCCAAGAACCGTTGTTGAGGAGGAAAAATGATATTGTTGTACGAGCAGTAACAACTTGAATTATAGCGATAGATGTCTACCGCAATACGACAAATGCATGTTCAAACTGATTTCCCGACATCGGAATCCGCGATAGTTGAATTAGGCAATGATAATATAAACGACACTACGTTCTCAGTCACACACATGAATGGATCAGTAAAATATAACGTCGCTTCCGTTCATCTTAGCACTGAAATCATTGTGGCGGGCGTTCCAGAGACAGCAAGAGGAATCACGTTAGTACTATTTGTAGCGCTAGGAATAGCGTTCAACGTGTTCATGATTGTGTCAATTTTTCCCAACAGAAGACTCCACACCCTAAGAAATATATTACTCCTGCACTTGGGATGTACCGGCCTGTGTATATCCGTACTCATTAACCTCACGACCACCGCGGTGAGCTTTTCTGGAAGATGGATAGGCGGCGTTGTAGTGTGTCAGATATACGGATTTCTTCTCTCGGTGTTTTCACTCATGACGTCCTGGACAATAACGGCTCTGAGTTGGGATAAATATCAAACAATAGCATGCCCGTTGCATCATTCATTTACCGCAAAGGCTTTCAAACTGAGTGTGATATTTACAAGCGTATGGATGACGGCCTGTTTAATGTCATTTCCACCATTGCTGAGCAGTATTCGTTACGAGTTTCAACCGGAGAAGGGAATTTGTTTTGTTTGCACCAAATCTGTAGCTGGAAAAATCTATACATGTGCGTTCCTCTTAGTGGCCGTCTACATACCGCTTGGGATAATGGTGTTTTGTTACACGCATATTTATAAAATAGCACGCAGCCAGTCCAACCGAATTGCGGCCACAATGATACAAATGACTTGTGTCATCCAAGCAACGGTTGCCCCAAACAGCAATCCAAGTGTGTCTCTGAAAGGATCTAAGGCAATGCGTACAATATTTCAGTTAATAGGTTCGTTCGTGTTAGTGTATATACCGATGTCTGTGATATTGATTGTTGATATTATCGTTCCAAATACCCAAGCCACCAATGTCGCCCTTTCATCAACCGTTGTTTTGATATTCTTGTCAGCGCCAGTAATTCACTCGTGCGTGTACGGATTACGAAACAAAAGTCTTCGGTTGTCTTTCAGGCGTTACATTCGACGAAAGATACGTTACTATTGCTACAAAGACAAGCGTAAGAATAGCGTAAAATCATTCCGTTCGTTCCGATCCTCGTCATTGAAAAACGGTCATAAAAGGCATTCAAATCAAAACGGGACTAGAGTAACAGGTGGGCTAAGGCGGACACAATCATTTCCTGTTCGAGGTACACGTGGAACACTACGTAACTTCCAGCAAGCTGAACACAAACCTCGAGGTAATCATCTTGAAGTGTTGGATTATACAGACGCAATAGCACGTCCTCATTCGTACAATGCCCTTAATCCCGAGGTTTCATCATATGGAGTTTCACCGGCATCATCTGTTTGCAACAGTATACAACCAGACACATGCCTGGTGAGGTTTCAAATCCAGGATGAAGTGGAACGTTTGCCAGACGATATTCCAGACATGGATGCAGAGTGAGTTTTACAAGCGAAGCATGTACGTTCTGACACTTTGATCGTATACTTCAAATGTAGCCGTAACTGATTTTCAATGTAATATTGTTGTAACTGAAGTATGGTGATAATGCATTTTCTCATTAAACATATGGCAGACAAATTTATTTGGAAAATATTTTATTATTTTTCCTGCTTGTTTGGTTCTACTAAATATGCACCGAAGAAAAGTCTTTCTTCATAAACTGGATGGTAGGTCTTGCAATAACAATACTAATTTGTAATCGTAAACAATTCAATGCGACTGAAAACATAAACAGTATCCCAGACATGTGTTTTGTGTTTGAATAAATTGTTTTGATTGAGTTTATTCATTCCGCTTATTTTAACATCATGAGAACATATAATATATATTTAGTTTTAGTTTTTTTCCCGATTAAGTTTCGTACTTATTAGATACTTGGTTATTATTTGTAAACATATAATACTGTTAAATCATCACATGCAAATAAGTAACATATTCATACTATGTACATGCCACGTTTATTTTATTAAAAAGTTTATTAAAAATAATCAAAACTTGGTAAAAAATGTCGTGCTTGATTCAAATATTACAAAAACACAGACAGATAGATCTATGCCCTTCTATAAGAACGGTTATAACTTTGTTTTTGCAACAACATACTTAATGTTTATGTTGTCACATAACGATCACATCTATATTTTTTAGCTTAAATGTGCTAAGTTGTCGAATCCATTTTGCTATCTTATGCGTATGTAGTTGCGGATATAAGTGTTCAGATATTTATTTGCTCTTAATGTTTTCCGATGTTATTCGGTGTGTGGTTATTATTTGTAAGTATCACAATCTACATTAGCACGGAAAAAATAACATAGTATTACTATGTACATGTATGCACACCAGTATTTTGTATTTTTGTACATACTGATCAACCAATCGCAAAGTTAGTTGTATGTGATTAAGGTTTTTCCAAATCATAAAAGATCTATTTAAAATCAGTATAATTGTTGTATAGATTTGTAAATGAGAATATGGAGAATTTTAATGTCGAGTATTTATTATTCTAATTTCTTTACATTAAACAGATTAAAATAGAGTATTGTTTTATGTGATATTATTTATTGATTTTACGTTATGTATTAAGTCGTTTTTGAAATATTCTTTTTAATAACATGCCTTCATTCATATGACGTCACCTTTTTATGAAAGCTTGTTAATTGGTTAAGATGTTTAAATGTGTAACATTATCCGTGCAATAATAAAATATTTAAAATTAATTACATTGTTTGATTTGGTATGTAATTCATGCAGTTTTGTATTGGGTAACCAGAAATATAGTTGTAATAACAAACACATGTACACTACCAATACGTTTTATTTATTATATGTTTTAATAACGTATATTATTATTATAATTATTGTTTGAAATATCACTCGTGTTGACACTTTAATTAAAAGTACTTTATAAATTATGTCGAATAAATGTAATCTACACATTAGCGTACACAAAACAACAGTGAAAGTAACATATTCACATTAATTGCATGTCTATTTTTGTCAAATATGTTCGGTATATAAACGGGTTACTTTATACTGCACAATTGTCAATGCTGAATTGTAAAAATAATGATACACAAACATCGCGCGCTTAATGTGCACTGTAATTTCGATTTTGAACTAAAATTTAAAAAAAAATCTGAACATCGCTTCTCGAACTTATGATACAAACTTAGTTGCTTTGCGCTATTACCATACGGCTATCAGTTTAGGTCGAATTGAGGTCGTTCAAACATGAATACAGACAGGTGTCATGAAATATAATTATCGATAAAGCACCGTTTCAACCACCATTAAATTATTTATGCGTTTACAGTTGAGAAACAACGGACTATAATAGCTCGCAAACATAAACCTTATATTAGCATAAATTAAGGGCTTGAAATCTGTTTATAATGCTACTCGTTTTTGTTCGTGCTCGTGATTCACAAGACGGAATCCTAACAGCAAGTTCTCGTGGTATTCCTTTATTTATATAACCCCACTTAAGTGCAAACAATAATGTATTCATCGATACGGTACTTTAATATATGCATACGCAAAGATCAGAGAAAGGTTTATGTTCACGAGATATAAAACTATATTTTACGGTCTGTATTTTCGATAAACCTCACATACACCATTCCGTTATTGATCAGACTACGGTTAACTTATTGTGCACACAAAAACGCATATACTCCCACACACAATTATTGCATGCTCATTGATGATTTCCACATGATTCTCCACACAATCATTTCTTGAAAGCAAGTATGGCTTATATAATCGTAATTATTCTGCAGCGGGAAATAGAGTAAGTAATTTAAACTAATGCAGGTAAAGACAACGATAATGCAGGTAACGACAACGATAATACAGGTAAAGACAACGATAAATACTAACACTGGGACCAAATATAAAGCAAACTCACAGCTTAAGACACATTACGTTCTTAAAGATTCTAGAACAATGTCAGTTAAAACTTGCCCCAGAATACGAGTCACATATTCATTTAAAAATAGTATTGCTTAGATTTTTTTTAACGGGCCCAGCTTTATACTGTTGTTTAATGCATTTATGTCGACAATTACATAGAGCTAGGGCCGGACGTCTGTAATCGGCTCTAGACGTATAATATTCCGAGGGCTTTAAACGGCAAGGATCGATTATATACGTACGGCCATATGACACATCTCGTGTGACCTAATGTATGTGTCACAACTAACCAGTGTAAGCGCGAGACTTTTTGGATTCAATACTTATCAGACAAATCCAAAACATGTCGGATTGTTTGCTATTCATGCATAATTTGAAACTTCATTAGGTTTGAAACTTTATTAAGAATAAAATACACCTCAATGACCAGTAATTCAATTTCGTAAATCGTGTCTTGGTCACAATGGTTAGCATTCAATACAAACGTTATCAAGAGAATAATGTGAATTAAATAAAGATTGATTAATGAAAGAACAGGACATTGAAGGGCATACACTGTATCTGTTTACATTTATAGCTATAAGCATTGGATTGGATTGGATTGTATTTAAGGTAACATTGTCATTCATTAAATTGTGTGTTGATGACTCATGTAAGATGACAAATACTCTCCTCGTTAAGGTCTCCTTGGCGTAGTGGATATGGTGTCCGCCTAGCGATCGAGAGGTCACGGGAGTGCGATCCCCACACTGGGAGCGTTCTTTAGAACCAAAAGACTCCAAGTACCGGTTATAATCCCAGAAAACATACACGAAAGCGTTTAAAATAAGGCTTAGGCTTTTTATACAATCGAGCTTAAATGATTGGGTTAACACTAAATACTGTCACTGATCATACCTACATTTTAAGTTGCAATCGAAATTTTATATATTCCTGTTGGGTGCTTCGTTTCATTATAATTAGTTTGTATTTGTTCGTTTATTTGTGTCTTCATTCTGTTTACCGTCGTGTTGTTGTTTTCCACATAGACGGAAACAGTTAATGTTCATTATTTTATATTACACTTTCGAGAGTAACTGTGTTCAAACTGTCTACATTTTTGGAGAATAAATAGCTCTGTATTACTTCGGAAACTTTATTTTTTTCTTATATTGAATTCTGAATTGCATTCCGCAATTGATATGCGTAGTTCTTGGATGAAATCATAAACATTTCCGCGACCAGATCGAGTACAATAAACATACGACGTTTGCTGCGATCGCAATTTCTTGCGGCAAGTTACAGGGCCTACCTGTTTACATAAAGACAATTACTGTCTCATGTATAAGCCTCCTCGACCCGAGCAGATATATAAAGGCATAACGACGAGGGCTTTACTATGATTTGGCCGTCTTACACCAAGCAGATACATGGATAAAATCGGTTAAACAATGCAGTGTAGATACAAGTCAACAACAACATTGATAAGATAAGTTGTGGTCAATAAAATTTACAAACTGGTTTCAACTTATTACAACATGCAATCCAAAAACCGTCAAAGGGGAACACGTTCTGAAAAGGATTTATCAAATAAATATTTTCTTTAAAAATCACGTTTGAACCAAGATGACCATCTGATTAGCCTGGTAGGTTGACCCTCGAAGCAATGTCGGCTTTTCGCATATGCGCATCAAAACTGAGAACGAGGCAAACAAATGCATATTGAAGAGCAAGTTAACATTTTCAATTTGAATGATAGTAATTGGATAGAACTTTGACAAGATATATATTAATGCAATATTTCAAATCAAAGTAACATTTAAAAAAAAAGAAGTTTCAAATAAGCAAACATCAGGAACATTATTAGTGATAATTTCCAGTATTTTATCACTCAGCAGCTAATACAATTTAATACATTTGTATATATTTACGATAAACAAATCTGATTGCCACAAATTGTGTGATCCGTGAAAAGCATCTCATAATTGGTTTTAGTGATTGGTATTTATTGCAAAACACATTCTGGTAACCACAATCATCCGAAATAAAATTTACATGTATATGTCTATTTAAAAAGAAACGTAACACTCCAAGCGGATATTTTGATAGAACCAAACAATCTGAGTGTTATTGATATTGAGTGGAAAACCACAACATATATTCATAATCGTGTTCAGTACTTCTGTTTAAATATTAAATTAACCACACAAACATCACATTAACAGCAGTAAAAATCGAATTAATTTGACATAATGCAGCCGTAAACAACGCGGAGCTCTGTCGAGCTTTCGTGACATTGAACTTTATAGTATGCAATTTTTGAATAAACATAATCCTTATCGTTCCAGCCTTGTGGATATTCTAAGATCGCGTAAAATTCGATATGGGTCATTATCTTATCGAATGGTGTTTATCACGCGTTAAGAACAGACATATATTGTGTTGTTGTAAACATATATTGTTGTTATTCATCAGAAAAATTAACATTTACGTCTGCCAATCGGTGTCTATACTTAACGAATCGGCCTTTGCAATATTTGTATGCGTCGATAAAACTAAATGAATCTTAACATATTAACAATTGCTTATATTATAGTTTATATAATGATAGCTTTTATTCAAACGTTGATGTACTAGTCCGATACCACAAGAATTCAAAACGTTATAACGACTGCTTAACATACATACGGACACACAAAATACAATTCGACAAACGGACGACGTGAAGGTTTTTACTCTCTAAAACAGGCAAGCTCATAAAAACCATAAGTAGTCGTTCATACCACAGTCGATATTGTTTGGGATGAAAACGACCTGAAATGTAGACAAACACATGATCTTGCAGTACAATATTGGTTAACTGTGCATGAAGTCGATTGTCCCTCCATCTCGTTATGAATGTTTGTTATTCATTAGATTTAAATACCTCCATTGTTGACACACACGATCATGACCACTTGGTGGTTTAATATAATCCCTAGTGAGCTCAAAGTAACAGTTGCTTTATGCGAAGAAGAATATAATGACGAATATGTAATTATGGTTATACAAGAATTAACTAAAACCTAACCTTGCAGACTGCATCCTTTGATAATAAAAATATCTTCAGAAATGTAAATGTGATCAATGCTTATTATAAACCAAAACAGAAACAAATATTTTGCTCTAAAAAACAGGCATCAGTGTACAACCACAAAACCAAATGTTTCCATTTATTCGCACGATATCATATGTCTACAACTTACAACATTTCAAATTATGTTTATTACTAACCGAACACAGAATACTCGCGTATTTATTAATTATATCCTGATATTTTTTCGTCAGCTTCATTTTCCTACATGTAGGTAACGAATTTCCTACATTTGATAAAGTACATTTTGGTTAGACTAACATTCCAGACATTTTACCTTTTTGCACGAGGCAATTTACTTTTAGAAAAACAAAACGTCAATACGTTCTCGGATAAGAAAACGCACTAACAAACCGAACACAGAATACTCGCGTGTATCATTTAATAAATGGCTCCTGCATCGAAAAACTAAATGCAAGAAACATAAATTATCCTTTGTCTTTAAATACTTACATTAAACACGATTTGCAAACGTTTGTGTTAAACACACAGATACGACGAACGTGTTACAAACACGAGGAGAATAAGCATATACAGTGTTATTTCAAAATGATAGGCAATAAACCAAACTATATAATACGTATGGATAAGATTTGATGGAGGACATCTGTCTACAGTTTAGCTCTTTCGATTTAATAATATATACTAGGTTTTGGCAAAACTAATATTAACATTCAGAACAACAAATGTATAGTTAAATAATTAAGTAACATCTTATAGGTTAAGAGTTGGCAGAAGTTCTAATTCTAACAAGAATAGAACTTACATTTGATGCATCAACATTTCCTGATCTTTTGCAAAGTATTTGTCCAGATATGCTTATGTACATTACAGTTTTTTGGAAGGAAAGTCTTGAAATAATAATTAGTCAGCATTAATTCACTTTATATTGTAATACATTGCTTTCATCAAATCAATTTGTGTGTGCAAATATTATTGTACAAAAAAGATAATACAGATAAGATTCGTTACACTATTTTAAACGTATACAGGTGAACTGTAATAGTTACTCCATCCGTCATGACAACCGTTTCTTGGTTAACCAAAAATAAACACCAGACCTGTTTCCAAAGTACACAATTCTAGACAAATTATTACGCGGATTTTCTTTTTTTTTTCTTGTTTTTCCTGATAATCGTTATTACTTTGGCTCTAGGAAAAGCTATGTGTTTATCATTGTATATACAAGTTTGTTTTTTTAAATAAATTATTTAAAGATTAAACATCAAGATCATATACCGCATCAGCATAAAATAAAACATAAATGATTAGTTTATGTACATGAATTATTCCTTATCTCACACTTACTATGATTGCAATTATGGACACACAAGAACATATGCACATTTAACAGTTTACGAGTTCGATATATAAACTCGAAAAAGAATAAATAATTGGTTCTTCATTCGCTACTATATCCATGCCAGACAAAAATCAAAACGTATACCGTTAAATAACAACAAAAAGTGTACACGTCTGGCTTTACAGGCACAACGTAATTTACAGCACGCGCGTAACATGTAAGTTATCAAGCAGCTAGGATTTGTTTTTAAACTGGTAATGAGAAACATGCGGTTTAATGTTGTCTATTCGAGTCCCGCATTGACTTTCGCGAGCGATATTTATATCTCTGAAACCACCGAGGTCAAATTTCGTCAAAAACAACACCCTATCGTTAATCTTAGTTTTTCTTTACTTAATCATATACATGTGTATGGTGAATTCGAGAAAACAAGCATATACATTTCATTAATAATCAATGAAAAAAATGCTTTTCCATGAAATATTTAATATTTCTATGATAAGGCTGATCTAAAAAAATGTGAACACATGAAAATATATGTACTATCGCAATATTGTCAAGTTTAAAATACGCACGCTATTAATGCCAATACTGCTTTACTGACACATTTTCTGTTGTTTAATATTCGAGGGTTATTGCCAGGGTCAAACTTATATTCAGTGGACCCAAGTATGTTTACTTGAGATCTTTGTTTTAACAAAAAGTAAACATATATTTAAAGCGTCCAATTACTATGTGAATCGTATTGCGTCCAAGAGGACATAGCATTGAATCAAAGCGGAAAATCGATAACAATAACAGGTAAAAAAGTAAATACAAAGCATGAAATAAAATTATCTCTTTATCAAAGATTGATCAAATACAGGAATGAAATTGTTACAGATATATACGATCGGATAATAGCCGAAACGCTATTGTACGAAACGAACTCATGTAGTTTGTTCGGAAGCCGTACACATTGCCTAGACGGGTTAAATATGGTATAAATCAAAGGATTTAAAACAAAACGTCTAACAATTTTCAATACATAAAACATTGGACTTACTGACACCTACTAACATTACTTTACTTTAGTTTTCCCGTGCACGACGTCATTTTACCAAATTAACGTCATGTCATAGGATATGTAGTAAATTAAAATGCCCAATATGTTATCGTATGCACGTGAAAAGTAAACATATCTATTTGAACTACGAGGTCATTGAGATATAATAGAACTACACCAATATTTATAGTTAGTTTGTCCCTTTGCAAAATGTATTAATTTTAATCAAACCATTAAACTCACAACCTTTGCAATGCTTATTACTCCACATGTAAATCATTACTGTTTCGTATTTACTTTTAAATAAACATTAACGTTGTCACGATACTTGTGTGCAATAAAGACAAAAATGCAAAACTGACCCTCAAGGTCTATCAGTTCAACGTAAAATATTAGCTGCTTGTTTAAAGATTTTAGTTTCAATCTTGAGTTACCCATTTGTTTTATCTATACAGCATTTTAGGACAGGTATCACTAATCATATGTATTTTAGAGGGGAGGGTCCGATGGGAAAATGACCACATATACACATATGTATATATATACATTTACATGTTACTGCCCTCTCGCTTTGTAATATATCAGACTAGATTCGAATAAAACAACTGCTCGACAAGCTTCGCCATTTATTTTATTCTTGATGGAGATGGATGTTGCCAAGAATATTGCATAGAGCGTTCTAATGAATGTATTATTTGATTTGCGTTTAATAATGCATATATAAGTATCCTCAGGGGTTTAGTCGATTTATTTTATATCTCGGCATGGTGCCTATCGTAAAGAGATTACGCGAATTCAAAAAAGATTTATCTACGTATTTGGTTCATAAGAGAGGCGTGTTCGCTAATAACTAAATAATAAAAACGCCGTTCATTAGTTATTCTTAAGACAATGTTCCGCCTACAATATTTATGGTACCTGATTTGAATTACCCACGTACAATGAACTCATGAGATTATTATACACACATTGCAGACGATCGTGTGGTCGTGTTTGAAAGACACATTTTTTAAGTTTATAAGTTGTCAATTATAGCAAAAGTCGTGTAGAAAAATGCAACGTTAAAAAAACTCTTTCGATAGTTTTAGAACAGAATAGCTACAATAGCTGTTTGAAAATATTGTTTTAAATTGCCGATTTGAAAACACGTATTATACTAATTTTGCGGTCTAGATATCCAGATAATTACTCATAATGTAAAAAGTGAAACAATTGTGTAGACATATTACATAAGATCAACCGAGATAATACGGTTTTGAGTCCGATATAATTACATCAGACCATAAGGTGTCCAAAAATTTAGAATGTCTGTAAACATAGAGTTATTACGGAATAATTGAAAGGTAAAATCGGAAATCAAAGACGGATTTCAATTAATGACTAAGGCAATGACTGTCATTAAGTATTTATTCTCCAACTGTGCATGCTTTCAATTACGATTCATGCAATTCAGTTTGTTTATTGCATAAAACATAGTACTTTTATAGCCATGAATGAAAATATCCACTTTACAAGTATTGGTATTGCACATATGAAGCATATTATTATCTAAAAAGCATATGCATTCATTTTTTAACAGGTTGTTTATCATTTATTTTGATGATTTATTAATATTTTAATATATTATAATAGTATTTAAACGTTGATAGATATAATATCATTGTTATTGGATAGATAACGATCAATTGTACATAAACTTGAATTTTATTTCGCCTGAAGTGAGATAATAATAGGAGTTTGAAATACAAACCAAATTTTAGAATCATTATAATCGTTATCATAATTGGCAACCTAATGAGTTGAATACGTAAATCGATACAAACGTTAATGTCATATTTCGACAAACTGTAACAGTGTAAACATGTATTAGTGTATGTGATAAAGCATGACATAGTGTTTTATAGTTAAAATTATAAAACTTATAGTTAAACTTATACAACTTTGCGAATACATGTGGAAAGAAGAAGATTAACTCTCTAAATAAGGTCAGTTTTTTATGACAGCACATTGAAAATTGCTTTATCGTAAACTACTAGAAATTATGAGTGAAATGTATGTTTTTTTCTGCATTGTAACACTGCTTAGAATGAACGTCGTGATAAGCACACATGGCATCAACGCACTTCTTCAAAAGGATTGCAATGTGCGTTTGACTTGTAATTTACGGTTCGGTGGGATATGTGCTCTTCATATAACATACATTCTTTTATGTAACGTGAAGATCATACAACTACAATATGAAATAAAAACGCATATTGTGTATACCATTGTTCAATTCAATTGGCTATTTTGAATTCCATGTTATCTTGAGAAAATGAGCAATATATTCATAATTACCAGCGAATATGTACACTTATTGCACGTGAAGACATTACAGGATATAAAAAAACCACAAATTGACAAAAAAACACTACTCTTCATTTCAAGGTGTACTTTTGTATCCTGGCTTTCGTCTTCGACAGAACAGTCAACAAAATAAAATGCTGTAAGCAACAGTCACTTAGAAATGCTTTTTTTCATGTTGACAATCTAAGATTTGCGTCAACAAGTCTTTAAATTTCAACAAAGAACATTGGACGAAAAGACGAAATCCAGGCTCAGTATGGAATTAAATACATATTACAAAAAGTTAACATTTATTGTATTATATGCAAAATATTCACAACAGTTTAACTAACAAATGTATTAAAAACAAAACAATTAAGCCCAGCTGAAATTAATTCGGTGTTTATTACCAAAAAAAAAGCATGGAATATGATGAATTTGAGTTATATTTGTGTTATTTAACTCCTGTGTAAGTTTTTGACTTATCCGCTGATATGAGCACGTATTAATATATGTGTATGAGGCTTTGACATATTATTGTTCTGTCTGTATTTAAACGTTCGTCCTGAACTCTCAGTAAATTGCTAATACAGTTTTTACCATACCACTGATGCCAGACATAATGATGTGAGAAGTTCCCCCAACGCGTCATTATGTCCATTCCTTAGTTATAAAAACATAGTAATCTTATAAGAATGTCTGAACAATACATTATTCAAAATGACTCATAGTTATGTCTACATGTTCCTGCACCTTCAAGTGGAAATCAAAATGTCTTAACATCAATTTTTAAGCGGTACATCAACTATTATAAAAAATAGTTCATCACGTTATTTCTTAATGAAATTGATGGAAGGCATTAGAGTATGTTGTTCAAACATAGTATACAATTGTATGTGCCATAATATTCAGCATTGTATAAGCTGTTGTTTTAATTTATAACAAAATACACTTAACCGACTAACCCTACACATACAATTGGCTGCTAATGTTCCATGCTTTGCTGGCTCTTACATATCACATTTCGCAGTTAATGTCAAATAATTATATAACTTGTTCACGGTTACTTGCATTCTATCCAAAATAAAATCTAATACATGTTATGTGTTAGTTTCAATATAAATTCACGAGTGATCAGAGAAATGAAGATTTTCACGAGTGGCGCAAAGACGTAATTA
>VMBQ01005254.1:0-29704 GCA_007657795.1 Dreissena rostriformis
AATGAGCGAGTAAGTGAGTGAATGAGAGAGTTAGCGAGTGCGTAAGTGAGCATGTTATTGATTGAGTGAGTGATTGAGTGAGTGAGTGTGTGAGCGAATAAGTTTATGCGTAGTTAAGAACATTATTAATTATGTTAGTAAGTAATGTTACGTAGTAAAAGATAAAGGTCACAGCTAACAATAATTTTTATATATTTAATTGGAGGATTTTTATCATTCCCCATGACCAGGGGGAACTCGCATGGTCCAATGTGAAACATGAATAGTCAAGATAATAATTCATGGTCAAAGACAGATTTTCGTTTACGCTCAGTAACTGTAGAAGCACGGGATGATTTAAATATAATTTCGTATAACTCTTTCGGTAAAAACAATTCTTACAGAAAAAAACAGGCTAACTAGGATCTGAGACAATTCGGCTGAAAAAACATGCATGTTCTTGAACAATAAAATGTTGTGAGTTTATTTCTCTAAAAACTCAGAATCTATTAATAAATGTATTGCATAACAATCCATTATTTTGTTTGTTTATATAAAATAGTACATACGTTTTATTACTTTCCACATAATGCACAAGAGTGATTAAAATACCTGAAATTCCAAGTTTACAATAAAAATTCCCTTTATGAAAGAAATCGCTTTCGTCCAATAAAACGCAAAAGAGGCTGATTGATTTGTTTTTTCTGTATCAGCGTCTACGCAATAAACTTCCATGCAATATGAGAAAGTGTTTTATTGAACATTTATTTTAAAAAATGGAAGAATTGTTACGACTTGCACCAAAACATATCATATCTTTTATTCAATAATTTTATTGATGTTTGTGTGGTATTTTTCACACACACAAATTGTTCGTATGTGCACGAAACATATCATTTCTTATATTCAATATTTGTGTGGAATTTTGCACATTAAAACATCCGTATTTTGCTGCGACTTAAGTCTGTCGTAAAATCCATTATTAGAACGAGCTATGAAATGTAAAAATTAGCTTTGGATGCTAAGGACGAAACAAATTGACCAGTAGTTTGATGGGATTTTCCTCAAGCAAATTGGAGCGAGCGAGCGGAATTAACATTATTACATTTCCGATTTCATCAGAGGCGAGCGCAATGCGCATAATACAAAAATCATGTCCATATGTAGTGAAAATTCTTGCAAAACTCATTCAAAGGTTTATATATTGCCAATAGTTTTCTACCCAATTTGTATTTGACGGGTTTTTTTGTGATTGTGAAAACACGAAACATACTCGTGAACAGTTTGTGTCGTAAAATATAAACTTTATTAAAATAAAATGAAAAAAAAATGATCGCCCTTTTAAATATCGTTTAGGGCGACAAAAAGGCATTGCGGACGCAAACAAGTTTGTTTATTTCACTTGACGATTTTAGTGACAGCAATTCCGACGAAAATCTGATCAATTTTGGTGTTGCCGCACTTTCAATTTCCGCCCTTGCAGACCATCGTGTGAATATTACGAGGAATACTCAGAAATCTTGTTCATGTCTAAGCTTTCTCGCCAATAAAATCATAAAAATTCAGATACATAAAACTATTATCTCAAGTTCTTCTGGTACAAACACGCCATCTATTCTCGGTCTGTAAAAGAACTCGCATTTTACAAAGCATACAGAATGGGAATGGTTCTTTTAGAAAAGAGTTCATAAAAACTTTGAATTGACATGACTAAATATATTGCATGCCTTTGTTCGTTAATATATGAAACCTAAAACACTCTATAAAATAAAACATCAGTTGCAATCGGTTTGTTTCCACCCAAAGGCAATTGGTTAGCGTTTTGGGGTAAACATTATTTATTGTTTTATTACATAATATGAATTTCGTGTTTCAAAAAGCTTTTTGAAGAATAAATGAATGGTGCAAAAGTGTATGTTTTTTTTAATTCCTTTGATACAAAATCCTTAATAACGCATGGGTATTGAAACATGCTGGCTGAATAATACAAAAAAAGTGTGCAGCCGTAAGTATGTTTAATTTAAAACATTCCATGAACAGTTGCAGTCTATTAAATGTATTCTTTGTTGTTGTGTTTTTTTTTTTTATAAAAATAAATCAACAATATACATCTGTTTATACAAATTTCTCTTTTATGCAGTTTAAGTAACATAATGAACACAAATATTTTGATCATTATTAAACATGACCAGAGGAACTCGCATGTTTCACCGATGTGAAACACGAAAAGTCGAGATCATATTTCAAGTTCAAAGGCCATGGACTGTTTTCCGCTTTATAAGCCCGGGACGATTTGAGTATAATTTTGTACTATTATATCAATACAAACACAGTTTTTCGAGGATCAGACACAGATTGACTGATATAGATGCATTTTCGTGCACAATATAATGTTGTTGTGAGTTTTTCGTTAAAGACGCATATGGTTGTTATGAATGCATTACATAACAATTCAGTATTTTTGTTTGTTTATATAAAATAGTACATAGGCTTGATATGTTAAATAAAAATGCAAAAAAAATAAAATGATGCAAGAAAATTCCACTTTTACTTTTAAAATTCCCTTTATTTAAGCACTCGTCAACGTGCCTAAAACGCAAAAGGGGCTGATGGATTTTGAATGGTCAAATGAGCTGTGGATATTTAGGATATTTAGGACGCTACAAATTGATCAGTTGTTCAATGGAATCGGCGAGCGGAATCAAAACATATTTGTATTCCATTCCCGATAAAATCAGAGGCGAGCCGAATGCGCACTAGAAAAATATATTGTCTTTTTGTAATGGAAATTTCTGCCAAAGGAATTCAACGCTTTATCTTTTGTCAAAAGTTTCCTCTCAATACGATCTGGCCCATTTTGTTCCTGTACTATTTATTTTTTTATCTTTTTATTTTTTATACGAGAAATAACAAGTCGTTCTCGTATATATATTAACTTTACCAAAATTAAATGAGGAAAAACACACACTCTTCTTTCGACAAATAATTTGCGGCGCACAATGGACCCAGCGGACCTATCGGATTAATTGGTTGTGGCCATAACTTGTCGCAATTGTTGACTGTCTTGTGAATATAACGAGGAATATTAAGAAAGCCTTCCCATGTTCAAGATTACTATTCAATAGATTATTATAAAAATGCTTAATAAAACTCTGAACATCTAGTCAATGTGTTGGTCATAACTTGCCGCCATTGTTGACCGTCGTGTGAATATAACGAGTTATTAAGAAAGCCTTTTCATGTTTAAGTTTGCTCTTCAATAGGTTTATACGGATGAATAATAAAACACTGTATGCAATCAAGATCTTCTGGTACATACACGCCAGTTTTTATTGTCACATAAAAGCCAAGCAAAAAGAATTTGAGAGGTCCTTTTGGAACAGAGTTCATTAAACCATTGAATCGACCTGATCATAGCATTTGTTTTTTGATATTTAAACCCTAAAGCACTATAAAAACACCATAAGTTGAAACCATTGTGTTGACACCTCAAGGCAGACTTTTCAGATTGTGTTTGTGTTCATTATTGCATTTGTTTTGTTGCGCGTTTTGTTTCTACATATGATATTCATGTTACAAAATGCTTTTTAAAGAAAACATTAATGGTGTGATATTTTTCATTCGTATGATTTCAAATGCCAACATTACTTATGGATATTGAAAAACGTTGGCCGAATACTATAGTTTGTAACGGTAAGAATGTTACATTAGAAACATTTCACGGACAGTTGCATTCTTACTTTTTTGCAGTTTAAATCACAAGATAAACACAACTATTTTGATCTGTATAATGTACTTTTTGTCGTAAAAAAATACTGATAGTATATATAACGTTCAGATAGCACAACATTTTCATAAATTCGATAACGCTATAGCTTTTCACGATCATATTTTATAGTTTAAGCAAGTATTGAAATACGAGAAAAAAAGTATCGCAGAAAATATGTAAAAGACTGTTCTAAAAATACTTATCAAAGCTGTTTATGGCCGTTGAATGTTCACTTGATTTTAATAGCACAGCGAAACGACTCTAACTTGTTCGTGATTAAATGTATACAGTTCATCAAATTACAGAACTAACTGGCTGTCGATAGTATGGCCTGGAAAAAGTGCGTTCTATACATGGCTGTGGTACTAGACCTGGTAACCCCGAAGCTGTGTATGAGATCGGCAATATACGAGCTGGATACCGCGTCATATTCAAATGACGGCAAAGTCGCAAAGTTAGATTGGTCACAGTGCGCAATTTGATATGCTGACTTCAACCACTCTGCTGTGAGATTCACTACAGGCGTACCACAGCAGTGTGAGTCTTTGGACTTGGAGTGGATGTCGTATCCAACGTACGAACCTGGCTTTTTGTACGCTAGAAAAAGACGGAATTCGGAAGATTTTTCGTGCCTACGGAGTGGTAATTGTTCATTCTAATACACAAGAAAATGATAGAAACAAAGATAGAGATAAAAATACTTATACTACTACTACTACTTCTAAAAATATTATTAATAATAATAATATAATTTATTATAATAATGATAATATTATTATTATTTTTAATAATAATAATAATAATTATAATAATAATAATAATAACAATAATAATAATAATAATAAAAATAAAAATAATAATAATAATAATAATAATAATAATAATAATAATAATAATAATAATAATAATAATAATAATAATAATAATATATATATTATTAGCATTGGTATAAGTGCTATATAAAAAATAATAAATAATAATAATTATAATAATAATTATTATTATTTTTAGTTTTTTCATTATCATCATTGACATAAGTATTACCGTGAGTATCTTATTATTTTCTTTATTAAAGATATAATAAGAAACAATACTTATCGTTTTACAAAAAAGTTAACGTGTATTTCCAAATACACATGGCTGTGCGCCCATGAGTACACAGACGATAAAAACACACACGATATTCAAATTGTGTAACTCTACTTGAGCTAAAACATCATGCATACCTAAATTTAACATGTACATATATTCACATTTTTCTTGTCATAATGTCTTAGTATATGTGTTCTATGTTATGTGTGTGCTTGAACTACAGTCGGTGTATTTTTGTGCCCGTATTTCAGAGTCATGTCGGGAAACCAGAGAACTACGACACAACAAATCTTCCCGTACTTCTAAAGCCTGGCGTCAGCATCATTTTCGAGCTCGTTCCGCACTTAAACGATTCGTACGTATATAGACATGAACCATATGACGTACACTGCTTATTCCTTCATGTACTCATTACATGTATTCTTTTGGGAAATCCGATTTTGTCCGAATATATATATATATGGTGACGTCAGAGTGTCACTAAAGACCGATGTGTTCACACACGCAATAGTCTTTGATAATTCGTTCATACGACACATCATTGTGTCCACAGATGTTGCTTCTCAACTAACATGTGCGCTTATGCGCGTTGAATGATGGGAAATCTGAAGTAGTATTCATTTTGCGTCAACATGAGACACTTCCACTATTTTACCGTGTATATGTTGAACGTTACTTTGTTCATAAACTCACTCAGTGCATAATTAAAAAAAAATGTAAAATGTTTATCTCAAGGCTTTGATAAATAAACAAACGTTGTCATCTTAAATGCGTATTCTTCTATATGTATTCTTAAGTGAAAGCAGACGCTGCATGACAACGCAAGTTCACGCAATTTATTGCACATACATGTTTAAAAAACCACTGTTTCTACCTTGGGATGTTTAGACAATGTTTACGCTATCACGTTACAACATGACTTTTCAAATATAAAAATTCAAGTACGTATACTTGTTTAGAACTAATTTCATTCTAACGCGGACTATATCGTTGTGTATGCAAATTTGGTAAGAGCGTTCACGCATAGACACAATGTTGGCTCTACGGCATATACGAGTAAACGTGTTGGTATCGGCGATCACTTCCCTGTTATAATCTCACCAAAATATAAAATAATTATTGATGGCACCATATACAAATTGGTTCATTAATTTAAATTCAACAGTCCGTAGTCATTGTTCATACGTTGGTTTAAGATTGCGAGAATGAAATGTTGACATGGAAATTCCATGTACTCGCTTAAATCCTAGTATTCAGGGTTTATTTGTTATTTGTTGTTTTCAGACTGACGATCAGCATTAAGACGACAGACAATGCCTTTGTGATGCATTTCGTGTGTCGAGAGCTTCTGGACTCACTTTTCATCGGAAGTAAAAGCGATCCCAATGGAGCTTTTACAAACTTGGTCTCTGTGGCTGCGTGCCCGTTTCTGAACAACTTGTCACAGACACTGGCGTTTCAAATACAGGCAGACTTGGGCACCAGGTAAAACCATTTTAGGCGTTTCGGGTAACAAGTAACACGAGTTATCATAGAAAAAACATATTTTTTAGATATATATATATACTCCAGAATTAAAATTGATATTCGACCGAATCCTACCCATTTTCTTTTTATTTTATTCCTTTTGCACCGTGTAATGTCATCGTAAAATAGTTAAACTCGAGAATTTCGCTGAAATAAGTACGTCATTTTGTGAATATAATTGACGTCATTTCACAGTAAAACAGTGAAATATCAGTTTTAACTCACTTATATTTCTCTATAAAATACCGGAAAGCATAAATAAGAGTTTTATTTGAGATAAGTTCAGAGTATATAATCAAGGAAATAATGTGCTAAAATACAAGAAACAAGTGGTCAGTTTGTTCATGTAATTTTTTAAATGGAAAAACATTGAATTAAAAAACAATTACATACTCAGTGACATTCACATGGAGAGTGATGTAAATGTATTTACAGAGTACCAAATTGTCATATATCTAGTGCATATAGTATATCTTTTGCAACATATTAAAGAACATATGGGTTAACAAATCCCATATGAGAATTGAACACTCAAGTACAAACGTAAAATCTTTTGTCGAGAAATCTCCGTAGCATATAAATGTAACACTGAAAATGCATGTGAAGTGGTATATTTCTTTTAAGTCGCAACAAGCGCACAGTATTTTTGGTGTCTTAGTATATTACTTATTCCATATCGAGCCGTGTTAATTAGTATCGAGTGTACACAGAATCTTAAAGCTTGTAACACATTTCTTCAGGTTTACAGGCAATATATCAAGATAGCTTTCATAAGTTAAGAATTATTTTATAATGATGTGATGCGTATTTCGGTTGAATAACAACGCATACACAAGCCCAATGAAGTTGTCATTGAGATTATTTCTGCTATTCAACAAGTAGTCCACAAAATAGTATAATCATCAGGATACATACGGTAACTTTCAAGTTAATAAAATATTCTAGTCCGATAATTAAACATAGGGCAGGCTTCCTGACCCTTTCGGGCCTCGCCCATGATTCGCACGTTGTATGCTGGTGAATTCTCGGGCCAAATATAAACACCACACAAATACATACCTTTTAGTTTTAACCAAATAATATAATCGTATTTAGAACACCAGATTTTAATAAGTTCATGTATATATACAGCTGCAGATCCGCTATTTCTTCTTGCATTTCATTAAAATTAGTGTAGCTATCAAAGGAAGACTAATTAATCTAAGTGGTATGTGAAGCCCATATCTCGAACAAGAAAATAATATCATGACTTTATAGAAGTTCTGCAAAATCAGGATTATCCATTTTCTGTCCAGTAAGCCTATGCTCATTTAAGCTAAGGACCAGCACCAACCTAGGAGCCCTAGTCCATTACCGAACGGTCGTTGATATATATGATACGATAAAATAGCCTGGCATTCTTACCCGGCATCTGGGTTAAAAGCTTAAAACTTGTGTCGGCTTTTTCTTTCGTGTACTCCTTTTTACGTAGAAACGAGTCCTCTTCAACGTTTTCGCCTGCTTAAAGATGAATCACTCGGTTCTTAGACTCATGAAACATCGCCAATATGCGTCTCGGATGTCCATGCAGGCTGGTACTCATTTTGTGAACCATTTCACACACTAATTTATCAAAAATTAAACTGATCGTTATGCACGTGAGTTAAGTGCCGTCCCGATCGACTCATCCGGAACGACACGTTCTGCTTTGTATGGCGTTATCTGTATTACTGAAGTTTCTCCTTCTGTAAATTCGTTGTAGGCAGAAAGTACCGTAGTTGATCGGCCTAAGACCACTTTACACGATGACATAAAACTCACGTGCAATTATCTGGGTTTTGTACTTGTATTGATGTGTGTGTGTTCTTTGGGAGATATTATGAGTTTACTGCTTGATCTGTATTAATTCAATAATGCGATTTTTGTCACAGAGAATGAATTGTGGTCAGGTTTAAAAAAACGGGATGACTTTCTTTCATGACACTCGCGTATTTGTGTAAGAGCATGGCCCATTCGGGACCGCACTGTCACCCGTAAAATAAAGAACATTCTAGGGGGAGGAAGCAGGGTGCTTAGTCCATTTTGAAGAATCCCGTTGCAATCGTACACATGTAATTAAATATGTTTTTTATTTCAGTCTTCAAAAGATGTTACAAGATATTCTCTCCTGATAATGGTTCTGTAGTTGCATTATTTATACATTCACAAACTATTTTCAGATTTCGCTGGACGGCCGCGTGCTGACTACATATCACAGCGTCCTTGACCCCAGCGTGGCGAGGAAGTTGAACTTCTGGTTTACAAGTCGAGAGAATTTCATCACACTGAGCCGCATCGAGTTTATAAAAGTGTAACATTTATTCTCTGGCCCTCAGGAATCAGACTTGCAAGTCAACGAAAGTTGTTGTGAGGAGTCTTTTATATATATTTTATTTGAATCTATATCTATTTTCTTTGTTTTGCTAAGCCAGTATGTTCTTTAATTACAGTGTGTCCAATGTGCCTTTGTTTCGGTAATTATTTTTTTTACTTATTTATGGGCAACTTTAGGATTGATTTTCTTCATCATCTGAAATCTCGCGTGATGTCAAAGAATGCTTTTATAATAATGTTATATAATTAATATGATATATCACAGTTATGTTACAGACGATTGTCAGCGCACCTCTAACATATAATTTACAAACATGTTTTGTGAAAAAAAAAAGTATCTTACCATCCGAAAATCTTATACATGAATGTGCCTTATATTTGCCTGTGCAAACTTTCTATACTAGTGATATAGAGAATTATATAAAGTACAGGGACTATTTCATTAACGTATATGATGTCATGGGTGTACATCGTTCAAAGAAGAATCAAACACCGGATTATAGCGTAAACGGATTAAAGGGGGCGAGGGTGGGTGGGGAAAGAGGCAACGTATGGATACAAACAGGATACAATGTTCAAATTTTATAGTATCAGTATCCTTCAATATAAGTATAAAAATTGTATTGCTACAATAAGGTGTTCAGAGTAAGATTATGTTGTATTTTAACAATGTTTTAAGGGATATTTTCGATCAATGAGAGACATACTAGTAAGACAAATGTACTTCAGAAAGGTCAAGAAATAGGGACAAGAAGTCCGGTTACAATTGCAAATCGATTACGAGAGTTTCCAACATGAATGTAATCATGTTCTTGGCTGCGCATAAGGATGATGAACGGGAAAAACTTTTCAATCATATGTAGTGGGTGTGGGGTGGGGGAACATTGCATATAAAGTCTATAGATGTGTATTATCCATTTATTGACGTCGACCAATATAGTCACATGACGGAAAGACCTAAACAAAGACATCAACAATATTGTTACAAACAGAACAAAACATGTGATACCATAAAATATGATTGACATGAATATCAAATTAATTCACACACATTTCACAATACAATAAACGTTTCTATCAATATGAACAATATTTTAAATCAGCATGTTTGAATACATATTGTCCACGAGAATGAAATTGCGCCCACCAGACGGTATTGGCAAATGCAAGCGTGATCGGTTAATGCTCAGTCTCTAACAAAGGTGTTCAGTGCTGACCAATGAGAATCTTGAATCGGAGAAATTAATGCTTTTGGACACTTATTGCATTATCCTGCATGGGTAAATGCACACTGGATAGAGGACAGATTTCCCACAAAAAAGTAAATGTAAATTATATGAAAGTAGAGATAATAAATTGACCTGTACTACATAGTTCCCCTCTCCTTCAAATTTTCTCCAGACATTTACAAATGTAAGTCATTTAAAACACATATAAATTTAAAACGATTTTTCGGAGTTTTGAAAAGGAATAACATTAATGCTTGATGTACATTTAAAATAGTTAAACACAAAGCTATACATTTTATCGCACTACTACCTTATAGCAAAGAGAAAATAGATAGAGATAATTTTATTCAAATTTACACAATATTCGCTGTATGAAACTCAATTTAAATGAACGGTATCAACTTTTAAAGGGGCCGTCCAACAGATTGGTAAATTGACAAAATTAAAAAAAGTTGTTTCATATTCGCAAATTTTCGCGTTTGTTATGATATTTTTGANGGAGATATTATGAGTTTACTGCTTGATCTGTATTAATTCAATAATGCGATTTTTGTCACAATGAATAAATTGTGGTCAGGTTTAAAAAAAACGGGATGAAGTTCTTTCATGACCCTCGCGTATTTGTGTAAGAGCATGGCCCATTTTGGACCGCACTGTCACCCGTAAAATAAAGAACATTCTAGGGGGATGAAGCAGGGTGCTTAGTCCATTTTGAAGAATCCCGTTGCACTCGTACAAATGTAATTAAATATGTTTTTTATTTCGTCTTCAAAAGATGTTACAAGGTATTCTCTCCTGATGGTTCTGTAGTTGCATTATTTATACATTCACAAACTATTTTCAGATTTCGCTGGACGGTCGCGTGCTGACTACATACCACAGCGTCCTTGACCCCAGCCTGGCGAGGAAATTGAACTTCTGGTTTACAAGTCAAGAGGATTTCATCACACTGAACCGCATCGAGTTTATAAAAGTGTAACATTTATTCTCTGGACCTCAGGAATCAGACTTGCATGTCAACGAAAGTTGTTGTAAGGAGTCTATTATATATATATTTTATTTGAATCTTTATCTATTTTCTTTGTTTTGCTAAGCCAGTATGTTCTTTAATTACAGTGTGTCCCATCGTCCTTTGTTTCGGTAGTTATTTTTTAGATTTATTTATGGGCAACTTTAGGATTGATTTTCTTCATCATCTAAATCAACACACAGATACGCAAAGGACCTTCTATTAAAACCTTTTCAATAAACAAATTACACAAAGCCTACACAACATCTATATAAGTCTCAGCATTTAGCAAATATACAATCAATCTTTAAAATAACATGGAATGCAAAGAAACAATACAACATCAAAATTACACCATAGAGATTACATCATATGTCTCTGTAAATAGCTCTTATATTTAAGTGATATTTGCAATATGACAAAAGAATATTTTGA
Organism: Dreissena rostriformis; assembly: GCA_007657795.1. Taxonomy (NCBI): domain Eukaryota; kingdom Metazoa; phylum Mollusca; class Bivalvia; order Myida; family Dreissenidae; genus Dreissena; species Dreissena rostriformis. The sequence continues at coordinate 11,393 of VMBQ01005254.1, forward strand.
TTTATTAAATCATCTTGCAACGACATGATACAAAAACGGTTAACACAGTTATGATTAATGACATATGATGTAATCAATTAAAGTGCAAAGGTGTACATTTGCACAAATATTCAAAATTATTGAGACGTACGTTTACACTGATATTAAGAGAACAAACACAAATAACTAAAGNACCTTACAATTACACAAAACCTTCACAACATCTATATAAGTCTCAGCATTTAACACATATACAATCAATCCTTAAAATAATATGGAATGCAAAGAAACAATACAACATAAAAATTACACCATATAGATTACATCATATGTCTTTGTAAATAGCTCTTATATTTAAGTAATATTTGCAATATGACAAAAGAATATTTTGATTTATTAAATCATCTTGCAACGACATGATACAAAAACGGTTAACACAGTAAGGATTAATGACATATGATCTAATCAATTAAAGTGCAAAGGTGTACATTAGCAGAAATATTCGAAATTATTTAGACATACGTTTACACTGATATTTAGAGAACAAACACACATAACTATAGTTGTAAGCATTATTTTAAATACTTAAATCAACACACAGATACGCAAAGGACCTTCTATTAAACCCTTTTAAATAAAAAAATTACCCACACATGATTTTAAACCACATTTGCGATTAATAACTCCTACAAAAGTACATAAAACCACAGTCACACACACAAAAAAACATAAGGAATGATCATCACCATTTTAAATAACAGCATTAAGTGTAGAACATTTAAATTCTACTTCTTCGCTATCAATTACAATCTAAGAGGGTAGACTTGAATGACAAATATACTTTTAGCAGAAATGTCTAAATCACAAAGATATAAATATATATGTCCGCATAAAATCAACATTAGAAATCTGTTCACCCAACACCTAAATTCCCAAACTGTAGTACTATTTCAAATGAGCTAATAATTCTCATGAACAATACGATGTCAATTTTATAATGTGCGTAAACTCTCATAGAAATTTAAAATAACCAGTTGCCATGATTTAAAAAAAAATCAGCAATAATTAATGAAACACAGCACACAATTAGCAAAAAAGTTATTTTCGCGTTTTCATTTTTCTTTTACTAATTTCATTAAAACACGTTAACTCTAGGATGTGCTCACCATACCGGATATGATGGGTTTACTCCGNAGATCCCCCAAACAAAAACAAAACAAAATTAACCCCGCTGATCCCCTCCCCACACTGAGCAAAGGAACACTTCAAAGGTTTAGTAAACAAAAATATCTGGTATTTGTAGCCTAAATTCAACCATTGTCCCAACGATAGTGAGTCAAGACAGTTAATTTGAAGAAGTTGATATGCACATGCCAAGTCCACAAATAATCCAACTTCATGCGCGGAGGGATCTCATTAACTTGAAAGTGGTCCTACAATTGTCCACGTAAAACATTCGTTCGTTTCTCTTGTATTTCTATGTGAATGTGGATGGTTAACATGTTGTTTCTTTCAGAGCGACTGACTTGAAAACCGTCTTAAAAACTCAGGGAAACAAATGCGAAAAAATCTTTAACGGATTCTGAAACAGTGTTAGTTTAAAGTTATTAATCAAGTTTCGAGGTGATAACGAATGTGGAGCGCACTTACTGGCGTTACTTGACAGAAACTGCTTTTTTTAATGATGAAAGACTTTATTGTTCATATCTATTGATTTAAGAATGTTAACTATGTCCCTTGAATGTTTTTATGTAATTTACTTGTTAAAGATCTCGTTAAAAGTAACTTCAACCCATGACAGTAGTCTTTCAAATACGCGTATATATTGATTCATTAAAACATACACGCCCGCTGTTGTATTGTACAAGTATCGAATAAGGCAATAACACTCGATTGGTCATTGTCGACTCGGATACTACTTAAATGTAACCCTAGTACTCTTAATTATAATTAAATGTATCAGACGAACATCTGATCAATGTGTTGTTGCCTAACAGAGCTTGCCACACTTTCTGACCGTCGTGTGAATAGTACGAGCAATATTAAGAAAGCTTTTTCATGTTTAACTTTACTCTTCAAACAATTATTATTAAAAATGATTAATAAAACTCTTTATGTAATCAAGATCTTCTGTTGCATGCAAGACAGCTTTTGTTGTCCCATAAAAGCACAGCACAACGAATATGGAGGGTCCTTTTGGAACAGCGTTCATAAAAGCGTTAAATCGACCTGAATATCAATATATAGCATTTGTTCTTTGATATTTAAACCCCGAAGCACTATAAAAACATCATCAGTTGAACACATTGTGTTGATACCTTAAGGCAGATGTTCAAATTTTGTTTTTGTGTTAATTATTGCATTTGATTATTTGCGTTTTTTTTTTTTACTTAATATGAGATTCGTGTTACAAAATTATTTTTAAAGAGAACATTAATGGTGTAATAGTGTATATATTTTTCATTCATGTGATCTCAAATGCCTAAATTATTTTAGAATTTTGAAAAACGTGGGCCAAATATTATCGTGGGTCACGGTAAGAATGTTTCATTAGAACAATTTCAGGGACAGTTGCAGTCTTACTCTATATTTTTTTCTTAAAAATAACTGTGTTTATAAAATTGTCGGTTTTATGAGTTTAATTCACAAAATGAGCAAAAATATTTTTATTTGAACAATGGATTTTTCGTACAAAAAATACTGGTAGCATTTATGCCGCCAAATTGCAACATATTTTCGAAAACCAAAAACGAAACAACAACCACAATCACATTATATTTTCGATAATAGGAAAGCTTTGCACATTATTTTTTATAGTTTAAGCAATCATTGAAATACGGGCAAATAGTATTGCAGAACATGGAAAGACTGTTCTTTAAATAACGCTGTTTTTGTCCGTTGAATGTTTTCTTGATTTTCAAAGCACAGTGAAAAAACTCTCACGTTTTCGTGATTAAATACATTTAATTTCCTAACGAACTGACTTTCTAAAATATGGCCTACAAAAATTGCGTTCTATTCATGGCTGTGGTATTAGACCTACTAACACCGACGCTGTGTGTGAGATCGGCAATATACGAACTGGATACCGCGTCTGGAAACTCTACATGTTCTAGTAATGCATGCATAATTAATTTTTATCATGTACATGTTTTGTAATTTTGCTTGTCATAAAGTCTATGCATGTTTGTTTGAACGCCTGTGCGTGCTTGAACTAGCGCATGCGTATTGTTGTCCCGGTGTTACAGATTCGTATTGGACATCTAGAATCCTCCTACAAAACAACGCTTGCTCTACATCTAGAGCCTGGGGTCAGCATCATGTTCGAGCTCATTGCCGCACTTAAATTGGCTCGACGTCATTATGTTCATTCACTCACTCTGTGCGTAATTTAAACCAATTTTAAAATGCTACCGCATTTGATAAAAAAAAATCATCTCAAATGCGTGTGCTTCTATACTTGTTTGGAAGTGAAAATAGAAGCTGCATGACAACGTAAGTACACGCACATATTGCACATACATGTGTACAAACACTGTTTATAGTGTTGGATGTTCACACAATGTTAACGTTATAACGTTTAAACATGACTTTAAAAAATAAGTTAAGAACGTATACATGTTTTATTCTTATGCGGACAATATCGTAGAGTATGCACATTTGATAAGCGTGCTTACATATCCGTAAACAGATGACAGTAACTTATTGCATTGTAGTGACGTCACAGTAGGTAAACAATGTACGACACATAGACACAATTTTGGTTTCACACGATATAACGAGTAAACGTGTCGGTATCGGCGTTGACTAGCTTCTTTATATTTTAATGAAATAAAAAAATAATTGATTGATGGTACCATATAAAGATTGTTTAATATTTTTATTCCTCGGTCATATTTATATGTTGGTTTAATATTACGAGAATACAATATTGACTTTTAAGTCGTGTATACTGCTTTAAACCTAACATTTACTGTTATCTGCTGTTTTCAGACTAACGATCAACCTTAAGACGACAGACAGTGCCCAAGTTATGCATTTCTTGTGTAAAGAACTACTGAACACACTGGTCATCAATAGTAAGATAGCAGGAGTTAACACGAATTCGGTCTCAATGGCTGGGTGTCCCGTTGTGAATAACGTGTAACAGACACTGGCGTTTGAAATACAGACAGACTTTGCCATACAGGTAAATTTATTTTAGGGCCTTCGGGCAAAAGCTTACTATTCTTAATGTGAATGCGTTAAGTGTCGTCCCTTATCGTCCTGGTCAGCTTCGACGATTCATCCGTTACGACACTTCCTGCTTTTTATGGCGTTGTTTTGTATAACTGAAGTTTCCCCTGATGTAAATTCATTCTATACAGAAAGTACCTTACCGGATCAGCCTAAGACCACTTCATATGCTGACATAGAAAGCACGTACAATGCTCTGGGGGTTGTACTTGTATTGATTCGTTCTTTCGAAGTTATTTTGAGTTAACTGCTTTACCTGTAATTCAACAATGCGATTTGTTTTCTTGTAAGATCGAGTTCGTTGTCAACAAAGGGACCGTTCTAGAACACACACTATCACTGGTAACCCGAATAACTCTTTTTTTTTTGGGGGGGGGGGTATGGGGGTCTAATCCATTTGGAAGAATACTCGGTGCACTCGATTAACTTCAATACTGGCATCAGGCTTCAGAGGTTGTTATAAGGTATTCTCGACTGATATGTGTTCTGTAGTGTCATTATATCCACATTCACCAACTATTTTTAGATTTCGTTGGAAGTCCGCGTGCTGACTACGCACAACAGCGCCCTTGACCCCAGCGCGGCTAGGATTTTGAATTTCTATGTAACCAGTCCAGAAGATTGTATCACCCTGAGCCGCATCGAGTTTATAAAAGTGTAACGTTTATGCTCTGCACTTCCGGAATCAGACCTGCAAGTAAACGGACAACGTTTTGAGCCGTCCACGACATTTAAGTGTGTTTGTGTTTATGATAAAATGCTTTTTGTTTAAAATCGGGAACGATCGCAAATTCGTAAAAGCAATAGCAATTCGACATTTTGTTCGATTCTATTTTTTATTGTCTTATCAGACCTTTTTTTATCTTTCATTAAAGTGCGAAATATATGCCTATGTTACTTTACTTCTTTTTTCGGAATGATTTATTGGCAAGTTAAGGATAGATTTTCTTCATCTTTTGAAATCGCGCGTGATGTTATAGATTGCTTTTTATAAGAATCTAATATAATACATATTTAAAATCATATTTATTTTACAAACGATTGTCAGCGCATATCCACCATATATTTTATATAAAAAAAAATGTTTTATGAACAGAAAAAAGTATGTATGGTACCGACATTCCTATAGACTTTCTTTATATTTGTTTGTGGCCTTATAAACCTGTGCAACCGATACATACACAGAGAAAGAGAATTATGTAGTACACTGGGACTATTTCAACTGCGTGAATGATGCCATACGTGAATATCTTTCAAAGAAGAACAATACACCAGATATCAGCGGACGGATTAAAGTGGTCGATGGTAGGTTTTGGGGGTGTAAAGCGGCGTACAAACTCAACAATCAATTTGTATAGCATGAGTTTCCTCAAATATATGTATAAACATGTTTTTGCTACAATTAATTGTTCAGTGTTAGATAATATTCTTTTTAACAGTAATTTAAAATGATATTTTTGATCGATGGGTGCCATTAGCCGGATTTACTCAAGAAATGTTAAGAAATCGGAGCAAGAAATCCAGTTACAATTGCAAATCGATTAGAGGAGGTTCCAACAGAAATATAACCGTATTATTGTCTGTGCATTAGTCAAATTAATGGAATAAAACACCAACCATATCCTAGATTACAGATGTAAGCATTGAGAAGCAGTTTAAGTAGATAAAGCGCTAAGACTTCGCAACGGTAGTACAGTTGATTTTACGGGCCGTAGTACTTTATTTGAAACAAATATAAGTAACTTTAGGGATCTTATAGTTTTATAACGTTACATATCAAATTAACCATCATTTGCATTCCTGGGTTTACCACGTGACGATGAAAATTAATCTACTTGCGTTATTTATAGTTAACTGGTAGTTACCTGGTAGACATACCCAGTAAAATTTATTACTGAAAATATGAAAACTTAACAACTTTTTTCAAGTAAGGTAATATAGTCGTGATATTTTAATCAGTATAAACTAATAATTGTAAAAAAAAAAAACGGTATTTTAGAGGGTCGATCAGGTCATTGCATTAGGAGGGGTAAGGACATACTACTAAGGTTACAACGATTACTACTGCTGATGCTTATGTGGTTGTTGCTGCTGCGTTCTGAATTTGAAGAGTTATTTCACAGCGACCGACTTAAATCGTATTTAAAAACTCCGGGATACTAAAGCGAATAACAGTTTGAACGGATTCAGAAACATTGTTGGTTGAACGTTTTAAAGCGATTTTCGATTTTATAACGAATTCCGCGCGCACTTATTGGCGATTCTAGTTAGAAACTGCTTTGTTTAATGACGAAAAACTTTATTGATCATGAATGTTGAGCAAATAATTTGAAACCTCTCTTTTCGATGCATTGAATGTAATACACTGGTTAAAGGACTTTTAAAAATAACTTCAATCAATGACAGTAGAGATAGATAGATAGATTTTATTCGGTAAAAATATGAACATTACATAGTTACTACATAATGCAGACAATATAAAATATATTATCACAGCAATATACATAGCAAACCATGGAATGCACACACAATACCAAGGATAACACAAAAAAGNCGCCATTTCTAGTTTTACATACGATTGTCAGCGCATATCCACCATATATTTTATAAAAAAAAAATGTTTTATGAACAGAAAAAAGTATGTATGGTACCGACATTCCTATAGACTTTTTATATTTGTATGTGGCCTTATAAACCTGTGCAACCGATACATACAAAGAGAAAGAGAATTATGTTATACACAGGGACTATTTTAACTTCGGGAATGATGCCATACGTGAATATCTTTCAAAGAAGAACAATACACCAGATATCAGCGGACGGATTAAAGTGGTCGAGGGTAGGTTTTGGGGTGTAAAGCGGCATACAAACTCAACATTCAATTTGTTTAGCATGAGTTTCCTCAAATATATGTATAAACATGTTTTTGCTACGATTAATTGTTCATTGTTAGATAAGATTCTTTTTAACAGTAATTTAAAATGATATATTTGATCGATGGGTGCCATTAGCCGGATTTACGAAAGAAATGTAAAGAAATCGGAGCAAGAAATCCAGTTACAGTTGCTAATCGATAAGAGGAGGTTCCAACAGAAATATAACCATATTTATTGGCTGTGCATTAGTCAAATTAATGGAATAAAACACCAACTATATCCTAAATTACAGATGTAAGCTTGAGAAGGAGTTTAATTAGATATAGCGCTAAGACTTCGCAACGGTAGTACAGTTGATTATACGGGCCGTAGTACTTTATTTGAAACAAATATAAGTAACTTTAGGGATTTAATAGTTTTATAACGTTACATATCAAATTAACCATCATTTGCATTCCTGGGTTTACCACTTGACGATGATAATTAATCTACTTGCGTTATTTATAGTTAACTGGTAGTTACCTGGTAGACAAACCCAGTAAAATTTATTACCGAATATACTGAAAATATGAAAACTTAACAACTTTTTTCAAGTAAGGTAATATACCATTCGTGATATTTTATTCAATATAAACTAATAATTGTAAAAAAATACGGTATTTTAGAGAGTCGAGCAGGTCATTGCATTAGGAGGGGTAAGGACATACTACTACGGTTACTACGATTACTACTGCTGATGCTTATGTGGTTGTTGCTGCTGCGTTCTGAATTTGAAGAGTTTACATGGTTCTCTTAATTTCACAGCGACCGACTTAAAACGTTTTTTAAAAACTCCGGGATACTAAGGCGAAGAAACAGTTTGAACGGATTCAGAAACATTATTGGTTGAACGTTTTAAAGCGATTTTCGATTTTATAACGAATGCCACGCGCACTTATTGGCGATTCTAGTCAGAAACTGCTTTGTTTAACGACGAAAAACTTTATTGTTCATTAATGTTGAGCAAATAATTTGAAACCCGTCTCTTCGATGCATTGAATGTAATACACTGGTTAAAGGGCTTTTAAAAATAACTTCAATCAATGACAGTAGGCTTTCACATACAGAAGTAAGTCCGCACGGGCTGATCCGGGACGACACTTTCCGCCTTAACTGGATTTTCGCAAAGAAGAGACATCCTTTTAACGAAAAATTCCATAAAGCGGAAATTGTCGTCCCTGATTAGCCTGTGAGGACTGCACAGGCTAATCTGGGATGACAATTTACGCACAAGCATTTTGCCCAGTTTTCTCAGAACACGCCACAAATCAGTCAAGCACGTTCAACGAGGTAACGCAACATACAAGCGAAAATTGCCAGTATATACTGCTACGCATACATGTATAAAACATTGATTAAAAGAAATCGGCGCGTGACGTTCATTGATAAAACAAACATATAATTTTCCCAAATGAGTAGTGTTCCTAACTGTGATATATTCAATAAATAAATGAAAAAAGAAATAAAGAAACAAATGTATTATTATATCACTAGATTTGTATCATTTTCTTGCGTTTAAGCACAATACAATTACCCCTCCATAGACACGAAAGTCTTTCGCTTTCCGTTTTTTTCTCGCGTACAAGAAGCCAGGTTCGTACGTCGGTTTAGACATCCACTCCAAGTCCAAAGATTCACGCTTCTGTGGTTCGCCCGTTGTGAATCTCACGGCAGAGTGGTTGAAGTCAGCATATCGAATTGCGCACTGTGACCAATCTAACTTTGCGACCTTGACGTCATTTGAATATGACGCGGTATCCTGCTCGTGTATTGCCGATCTCATAAACAGCGTCGGGTTAAGCAGGTCTAGTACCACAGCCAGGAATAGAACGCACATTGTCCAGGCCATATTTTCGACAGTCAGTTAGTTATATTATTTCATGAAATGTAATATTTAATCACGAAAACGTCAGAGTCTTTTTGCTGTGCTTTAAAAATCAAGTATACTTTTTTCGAATATATGTTGCTATCTGAACGTCATCTATACTTCTAGTATGTTATTTACAAATCCATTATAGAAATCAAAATATTTATGTTTATTTTGTGACTTAAATTGCATACAAGAGACAATAATATAAACACATTTATGTTGTTAATTTATTTTTTGGAAAAACAAACAAACGAAGTAAGACTGCAACTGCCCTGAAATGTCGCCAATGAAACATACTAGCGATTACTCACTATAGTTTTTGGCCAACGTTTTTCAACATCCATAAATAATTTTGGCATTTGAAATCACAGGAATGAAAAATATGTACAATCAATATAACACCATTAATGTTTACTTCAAAATGATTTTGTAACACGAATATCATATTATGTAAAAGAAAAACGAAACAAAACAAATGCAATAATGAACACAAACACAATTTGAACATCTGCCTTGAGGTGACATCACTATGTTTTAAACTGATAGTGTTTTTATAATGCTTTGTAGTTTACATATCAGCGAACAAATGCTATATATTGATTCAGGTCAATTCAACGCTTTTATGAACTCTGTTTCAAAAGGACCCTTCATATTTTTTGTGCTGTGCTTTTACGGGACAACAAAAGCTGGTTTGTATGTACCAGAAGATCTTGATTTCATTGAGAGTTTTATAAAAATTTACTGAAGAATAAACTTAAACATGAAAAACCTTTCTTGATATTCCTCGGGTTATTCACACGACTGTCAGCAACTGCGGCAAAGTCTGTTAGACCAAAATAAATTGATCAGAATAATATATATATATAAGCCCCTTTTGCGTTTTGGGACGTTGTCGAGTTCTTAAATAAAGGGAATATTAAAAGTAAAAGTGAAATTTTCTTGCATCGTTTTTAAAAATCTTTTTTGTCGATTATATTGAAAGTTATCAAACCTTTGTACTATTTTATATAAACAAGCAATAATACTGAATTGTTATGTAATGCATTTAAAAAAAACATACGCGTCGTTAAAGAAAACAAACTCACAACAGCATTACATCGTTCACAAAAATTCATCTATATCAGTCAATCTGTTTCTGATCTTTGTAGAACTGTGTTTTCTTAAAGGTTGTTTTACCGAAATAATAATACAACATTACATTAACATCATCCCGGGCTTATAAAGCGGACAAGAACATCCATGACCGTTGACCTTGAAATATGATCTTGACCTAGGAGTAGGCGAGTTCCACTGGTCATGATGAATAACGATCTTTTTTTCAATTTTGTTACAGAAACTGCATTAAAAAGAAAGGCTTATAAACAGATGTATATTGACAAAGAATACGTTTAGACTCCAACTGGCCCTTGAATGTTTTTAATGAAACGTACTTACGGTTGCACACTATTTTTCTTATCATATTTCAATATCCATACATATATTAGGATTTGAGATCAAAGGAATTAAAAATATGTGCACTATAACACCATAAATTTATTCTTTAAAAAGCATTTTTAACAAGAAACTCCTATTATGTTATTTCACATGCAATCATGGACACCAACAAAACTGAACTTCTACCTGGAGGTGACAACAAACTGATTGCAACTGGTGTTTTATTTTAAAGAGTGTTTTGGTTTTCAAATATTAACAAACAAAGGCAATAGATTTGGTCATGTCGATTAAACGTTTAATGAACTCTGTTCCAAAAGGACTATTCATATTATGTATGCTTTGCTAATTGCGAGTTCTTTAATATGCCAACAATAGCTGGCGAGTTTGAACCAAAAGGAATTTTATAAAGTGTGTTATTTATCATTCGTATGAATTATTGACGAGTAAGCTTGGACATGAAAAGGCTTTCTGAATATTTCTCGTAATATTCACACGATGGTCTGGACGACAACAAATTGATCAGATGTTCGTCGGAATTGCTTTTACTTAAAAGCGTTAAGTGAAGTAAACAAACTTTGTTTGCGTCCGCGTGACCGTTTTGTCGACGCAAACGATTTTTCAAAGGGAGTGTTTGTTTGTTCTGTTTTATTTCATTTTGTTAAAGGGCATATATTCTACGACAAAAACGTTTACGAATATTTTTCGTGTTTTCACAATCACAAACAACCGCCAAGGAAACATATTGGGCCAGATCGTATTGAGAGAAAACTATTGGCAATATATATAAAGCTTTGAATGAGTTTTGCAGAACTTTTCAAAACATATAGACAATATATTTTTATTTTGCGCATTGCGCTCGCCTCTGATTATATCGCAAATTTAACAAAACTATGTTTATTCCGCTCGCTCGCTTCAATTTTTTATCCAACTACTGGTCGATTTGTTTCGTCCTAAACATCCACAGCTCATCTGTATACTCCATTACCAAGTCTTATTATCGATATTACCACAGGCTTAACTTGCAACTGAATTATGCTGCTCAAAAGATTGTGAGGAAGTGTAAATGTGACAAATACCACACAAAAAAGAATACAATTGTTGAATAAAAGAAATGATATGTTTTGGTGCAATAACGTCAAGTTTTTCCAAAACAACTGAACGAATTTAAAATTTCAAATAAAAAAACACTTTATTATAATGCATGTTAACTTATAAAGTAGACACTGAGACAGAACAAACAAATCTATCAGCCCCTGTTGAGTTTCATGGGATGTCGGCGAGTTCTTTTTTAAAGGGAATTTTTTAAAGAAAAAGTGGAAATTTCAGGCATTTTTAATCACTCTTGTGCATTACATGGAAATTTATAAAACGTATATACTTGTTTTATATAACAAAAAAATTGGATTGTTATGTAATGCATTTATTAATAGCGTCTGAGTTTGTAGAGAAAAACACACACACAATAACATTGTTCAAGAACATGCATTTTTATCAGCCAATCTTTGTCAGATCCTCGTTAAACTGTTGTTTTTTCAGTAAGGATATTTTTTTTACCGAAATAGTATTTAAATCCTTCTGGGCTTCTAAAATATAAAAGCGAACACTCTTTTTTTTTCAAATTTAGGTGACCCATTCAAGCAATATACAAAAAAAACGTGTCGTCCTAAATGTTCGCCACGACTCTCCCGAAACACCACTTCCTGGTCCCGCCGTTCTCTGTTTCACTCAAGTTTCTCTTGCTGTGAATATATCGTAGGCACAAAGTACCTTACTGGATCAGCCTTAGACCGATTCACAAGTTGTCATGCATGGTTTTTAATTTTTATAAATTGAATTGTTCTCCCGGGTTTTTTAGTTTACTGCTTTACCTACAGTAATTCAATAATGCGATTTTTGACGATGCTGCTTCAGCAGCTCGTCTAAGTTATCATACAATGAACTTTGTTTTCACAATGGCGACCTACCTAAAAGAGCGAGCCAGTCCGATTGAGTTAGCTACATTTTCTCAATCGGCATACCTCGGATTAAATTAGCTAAATTTGCTCAATCGGCATACCTCGCTGATTATCATTGAAATATGGGAAACAACAACAACAATTGGCAAATGCCAAAGAAAATATTTAAATTCTTAGGAAGCTCGATACTAACGGTGGAATACGATAATAATTATGCAAAGTAGAGAACTTTACTTATATGTGGTAGCGTTCGATATTGGAATAGTGTCATTTTCAACATTGTTCGAAGTCATTGAACTGGAATTGGAGCTGAATGGGTCAAGTTCCCCACGGGTACTACTTCCCCGTACCCCGGGTACTTTGAAGTATACTNGGTACCGTTCGATATTGGGATAGTGTCATTTTCAACATTGTTCGAAGTCTTTGAACTTGAATTGGAGCTGAATGGGTCAAGTTCCCCACGGGTACTACTTCCCCGTACCCCGGGTGCTTTGAAGTATACTTCACCGTACACCGATTTTCAAATGGTACTTTTGGGTACCCCGGTATACTAACAGGTACCCCATCTTTCCTATTACAAAAAATTCTTACCCAAAATTTTTTTCGTACGCAAAATATTTCGTACCCATTTTTTTTTCGTACCAATTTTTTGTTCGTACCCATTTTTTTTCGTACCCAAATTTTTTTTCGTACACAAATTTTATTACGTACCCAAATTGTTTTTCGTTCCCAAATTTGTGTTCGTACCAAAAGTTTGTTTCGTACCCATTTTTTATTTTTTTGGCATAATTTTTCGATCCCACATTTTGTTTCATACCCATATGTGAAAATGATTGGCTCCTTTGAAGAAGTATGCCTCTTGTTCTTAATAAAGTTTAACAAAGAACTGTGGATTGTCTAAAAGTCCATGTACACTGCAGCTATGCCAAATCTCAAATTAAGGATGCGGATAAATGACAAGCAATAAAAATTACACAATTGTGGTGATGTAGATAAACTTAAATTGATGCTTTAATATCCATCCCCTTCAAAATCATCGCCACACCAGTACTGTCAGTACTTCGATTTATAAGAGGTTTTGTGGACAGATTTAAAACTTATGATTAATGCCATAACCTTGAGCCTAAAATTGTTAACTTGATCTTTCACCGAGCAGCATGGAAATTAACCGATAAACACCGTCTTGTCACGGGAGATAATAAATAAACATGAAAGTAATATTAAAATCCTCCCAAGCTTGCGAAAGTGAAACATCTGAACGGATGGAGCAACCCAAAAGCCACCCTCCCAACAAACCACTTTACCGTGGTGGATGAGAATACTCCTTCGGATGCATGAAACGTTATTTTTGTTGTCGATGTTATTGAAGACTAATAATTGGTATTGCCTAATTCGATGCATTTGAAGTATGTGTACAGTGATCAATAGATGGGTAGACGAATCTTTCAATTAATCAATATACGCGTATGTGAAAGCCTACTGTCATTGATTGAAGTTACTTTTAACAAGCCCTTCAACCAGTGTATTACATTCAATGCATCGAAGAGACAGGTTTCAAGTTATTTGCTCAACATTAATGAACAATAAAGTTTTTCGTCATTAAATAAAGCAGTTTCTAACTAGAATCGCCAATAAGTGCGCGCGACATTCGTTATCAAATCGAAAATCGATTTTAAACGTTCAACCAATAATGTTTCTGAATCCGTTTAAACTGTTTCTTCGCCTTAGTATCCCGGAGTTTTTAAAAACGTTTAAAGTCGGCCGCTATGAAATAAAGAGCACCATGTAAACTCTTCAAATTCAGAACGCAGCAGCAACAACGACATAAGCATCAGCAGTAGTAATCGTAGTAACCGTAGTAGTATGTCCTTACCCCTCCTGATGCATAACCTTCTCGACTCTAAAATCCTTCGTTTAATAGCGGACCGAGGTCCAAAGAAGCGCACCTCAGAACCCCGATGGTTGAGATATTCAAACCAGTGGTTTCGAACCTCTGACCGTACCTGAAGCAGCAACACAGCGAATGTAAAATCGCAACAAAACCGATAACGTTGCATTGTCTCTGATGAACAACCCCAATATTTGGCTTGATTTGAACGCATACCGCAGTAAGCATGTTGAAAAAGCAAAACTGAACCAAAGCATGTTTGCTTTTCAGATTATTAATTTTGTTGTTAATTTTAGACACAATGATGGTTTATTTGATATGTAACGTGATAACACTATGAGATCCCTAAACTTGCTTATATTTGTTTCAAATAAAGTACTACGGCCCGTACAATCAACTGTAATACCGTTGCGAAGTCTTAGCGCTATATATAATTAAACTTTTTTTTTAAGCTTGCATCTATTATCTAGGATATGGTTGGTTTTTTATTCTGTTTATTTGACTCATGCACAGCCAAGAATATGGTTATATTTCTGTCGGAACCTCCGGTAATCGATTTGCAATTGTAACTGGATTTCTGGCCCCGATTTCTTTACATTTCTTGAGTACATCCGGCTTATGTCACCCATCGATCGAAAATATCATTTTAAATTATTGTTAAAAAGAACATTATTTAACACAGAACAATTAATCGTAGCAATAACATGTGTATACATATATTTGAGGAAACTGATGCTATACAAATTGAATGTTGTATCATTTTATAATGTGTACGCCGCTTTACACCCCCATAACCTACCCTCGACCCATTTAATCCGTCCGCTGATATCTGGTGTATGATTCTTCCTTGAAATATATTCACGAATGGCATCATACACGCAGTTGAAATAGTCTCTGTATATAACATAATTCTCTTTCTTTTTGTATATATCGGTTGCACATAAACATGTAAGGCACGTATAGGATTTTCGTCGCCATAAATACTTTTTTCATTTCATAAAACGGTTTTAAAATAAAATAAATAAAATATATGGTGGAGATGCGCTAACAATCGTCTGTTAAATAAATATGATTAAAAAAAAATATTATATTAGATTCTTATAAAAAGGATTCCATAACATCACGCGCGATTTTAAAAGATGAAGAAAATCTATTTTAAACTTGCCAATAAATCATTCCGAAAAAAGAAGTAAAGTAACAAAGGCATATAGTTCGCACTTTAATGAAGATCAAAAAGGTCTGATAAGACAATAGAAAATAGAATCGAACAATATGTCGCTTTGTCATTGTTTTTACGAATTTTGGATCGTTCACCATATTAACCAAACAAGAGATGTGTTTGTCAGAAACACAAAGCGCCGCTTTGATTTTTTTTGCTTTGACCTTGAAGGATGACATTGACCTTGACCTTTCACCACTCAAAATGTGCAGCTCCATGAGATGCATATGCATGCCAAATATCAAGTTGCTATCTTCATTATTTCAAAAGTTATCACCAAGGTTAGAGTTTTGGGACGGACAGAATGACGGACACACAGAATGACAGACAGGCCAAAAACAATATACCCCCTCTTCTTCGAAGAAGGGGGCATACACACATTTCAGTATAAATACAAACACACTTAAATGTCGTGGACGGCTTAAAACATTGTCCGGTGACTTGCAGGTCTGATTCCTGAGGTGCAGAGCATAATTGTTACACTTTTATAAACTCGATGCGGTTCAGGGTGATAAAATCTTCTGGACTGGTTACAAAGAAGTTCAAAATCCTAGCCGCGCTGGGGTCAAGGGGGCTGTGGTACGTAGTCAGCACGCTGCCGTCCAGAGAAATCTAAAAATAGTTGGTGAATGTGGAAATAATGACACTGCAGAAAACATATCAGTTGAGAAAACGTGTTAACAACCTCTGAAGCCTGATACCAATATTGAAAATTATCGAGTGCACCGGGAATCTTCCAAATGAGGATTAGACCCCCATACCCCCAAAAACAGTTATTCTGGTTACGGTGATAGTGTGTGTTCCAGAACGGTCCCTTCTTTGACAACGCACTCGATATTACAAGAAAACAAATCGCATTGTTGAATTACAGGCGATGCAGTTAACTCTAAATAACGTCGAAAGAACGAATAAATACAAGTACAACCCCCAGATCAATAGACGGGCTTTTAATGTCAACTTATGAAGTGATCTTAGGCTGATCCGGTAAGGTACTTTCTGTCTAGAATGAATTTGCAGAGGGAGAAACTTCAGTGATACAGAACAACGCCATAAAAAGCAGGAAGTGTCGTTACGGATGAATCGTCGAAGCTGAACAGGATGATAAGGGACGACACTTAATGCACGTGCATTAAGAATATTTTTCTTTTGCCCGAAACGCGTATAATTGATTTACCTGTATGCCCAAGTCTGTCTGTATTTTAAACGCAAGTGTCTGTGACACGTTGTTCAGAAAGGGACACCCATCCATTGAGACCCAAGTCGTGAAAACTCCAGCTATCTTACTCCTGATGTCTAGTGTGTCCAGTAGTTCTCTACACACGAGATGCATAACTTGGGAATAGTCTGTCGTCCTAAGGTTGATCATCAGTCTGCAAACAACAGATAACAGTGAACATAAGGTTTAAAAGCAGTTTATACGACTTCAAAGTCAATTTTTATTCTCGTCATATTAAACCAACATATAAATACGACAGAGGAATAAAATAATAAAACATCTTTATATGGTACCATCAATCAAATATTGTTTATTTTAGTACAAAGTATACGGAGCTTGTCAACGCCGATATCGACACGTTCACTCGTTATATCTTGTGAAACCAAAATTGTGTTAATGTGTCGTAAAGTGTATTCCTACCGTGACGTCACTACAAATCACAACGTTACTGTCAGCTGTGTACGGATGCGTAAGCACGCTTATCAAATGTGCATACTCTACGATATAGTCCGCGTAAGAATGAAACCAGTATACATTCTTAAATTTTTATTTACAAAGTCATTTTTGAACGTTATAACGTTAATATTGTTTGAATATCCAACACTATAAACAGTGTTATTATACATGTATGTGCAATATGTGCGTGTACTTACTTTGTCATGCAGCTTCTATTTTCACTTCCGAATACGCATACAAGCATTTGAGATGACAACATTTGTTTATTTATCAAATGCGGTAGATAAGCATTTTATCCCACTTTTACAGCGAATTCGGTTGATTAAAGCCCCGTTGATTCAATTTTTGCTTTAAACCACGGCACGAAATGACGTCATTTTTCAACAAAATGATGTCATTAATCCGGCGAAATTAACCAGTTAAACTTATTTTGTTTAAATAAAAAGGTTTACTGAATAAAAAGTGTTATAAATAGAATAATAGGTTAGTGTTGATTATAGATCAGGTTTATCATGCTCGGCACGAAAACGAAAAAGCACTCGCCAAGGCTCGTGCTTTTTGTTTTCTAAGCCTCGCATGATAAACCTGATCTATAATCATCACTTACCTTTTATTCTCTATTTAAAATTGATTTAAAGGGGCCGTCCACTAGATTTTGGCATGTATTGAAGCATGTCATTAAATGCTCTATATTGATAAATTCAAACATTTGACCTAAAAATCTGCAGTTAAAAAACAAGAATACAATTTAAAAAGGGAAAAAAAAGTAAACCTCATCAGGGCTCGAACCAGTGACCATCGGGGTCCTGGAGTAAAAACCAATTAGACCGCTCGGCCATCCTGACAAGTATGTACGATAGCCGTATTTTATACCATATATAAGCAATCCTCGTAGTTTTACAAAATATAGCGACAATAACAGAACTTTCCAAATTATTCAATCGTTTCGCGTCGAACGACGCTTTATGATTTTGAGGTTTTCAAATCGTCAAAAGATGCATATAATGGATATTTAAGAGCATTGTAAATGGTCAGTATTACTATTTCCTCAAAAATATCATAACAAACGCGAAAATTTGCGAATATGAAACAACTTTTTTTAATTTTGTCAATTTACCAATCTGTTGGACGGCCCCTTTAAAGA